>JBBPLO010000837.1:0-14376 GCA_038089835.1 Retiboletus flavoniger | reverse complement strand
AGATTGAGGATGATGATGAAGAAGACGAGGAGTCCGTAAAAGTGGTATTCCTCCAGGGTTTTTAGAAAGGAAGCCTATCTCGACGTTAGCCCCTTCCTACATTGCTTCTATACTCGTAAAAGCTGTGACTAAATCAATGATCATTCCGGTCCAAGTCATACACCCCTCGTACACAATGAAAACCGTCGACACTAGAGCGCTCATAGACAGTGGTGCCAGCATCTCCTGCATTGACTACAACTTCGTCGCCAAACACAAACTCCCCCTCACGAAGCTCATCACCCCCATCCTCGCTAAAAACGCGGACTGAACCACCAACCATAAAGGGAGGATCACCCACACCTGCTCCCTATTCCTTAATGTCGAGGGACTCACCCAAAAGGTGCTCTTCCACATCATGCGCCTGGGATGAGACAACCTTATCCTCGGACTCCCATGGCTTCGGACCGCCAACCCAAAAATCAACTGGGTCACCTGAACCCTTGTCCTCGATGAGTCCATCAACCAATCATCCCTCCTCCACCACGAACACAAGAAAGACCTTGAAAGACACAACAAGGTCTACACCTTCCCTGTACACGAACCCGACTCCATCCCAGTTTGTACTATCTCTCATGACCACCTCCATAACTACCTCGACCGAGAAGTGGAGGAGAGATACCTCGACATCGCCATCCGCAACCGATCTGTCTTCCGCATCATCTGCTGTGGATCCCGATTCCTCCATGCTTCCCAGATAGCCAAAATCACCAAAGCTACTGAGCTCACCAAGGAAGAAACCCTCAAGAGCCCGAAAGCTTCCCTACCCCCGGAATACGCCAAGTTCAACTCCGTCTTCTCTCAAGACGCCGCCGACCACCTCCCTCCATCCAGACCCTATGACCATAAAATCTCTCTAAAACCCGATTTCTCCCCCAGCATCAGAAAAATCTACCCCTTGTCCCTGGACGAAAGAACTGCAGCTGACAAGTTCATCAATGAAAACCTCGCTGCTGGGAAGATCTCTCCTTCCAAATCCCCACAAGCGTCACCCTTCTTCTTCGTCCATAAGAAGGACGGAGGACTACGTCCCTGCCAGGACTACCGAAAGCTCAACGAAGCAACCGTCCGCAATGCCTACCCTCTCCCTCTTATCTCTGAGCTCATTGATAAGCTCAAAGACGCCCGAAAATTCACCAAGTTCGACGTCCAATGGGGGTACAACAATATCCAGATCGTCCCTGAAGACCGATGGAAAGCCACCTTCGTAACCCACCGCAGCCTCTTTGAACCCAATGTCATGTACTTTGGACTGACGAACTCCCCCGCCACATTCCAAAGGTTCATGAACGACTCCTTCGGAGACCTAATCGCCGAAGGATGGCTCGTTATTTATATGGACGACCTTCTCATCTTCTCTGGCAATGATGAAACTCACACCGACAGAACCCGTCGAGTCCTCCAACGCAT
The DNA here is from genome assembly GCA_038089835.1 of Retiboletus flavoniger. NCBI lineage: Eukaryota > Fungi > Basidiomycota > Agaricomycetes > Boletales > Boletaceae > Retiboletus > Retiboletus flavoniger. The sequence goes on along the minus strand of JBBPLO010000837.1, from coordinate 12,927 downwards.
GACCGAACTTGACCTCCACCTCAAACTTGAAAAATGCAAGTTCGCCACAGATGAAGTGGAATACCTCAGCCTCATCATCAAACCAGGCCACATCGCCATGGACCCCATAAAACTCAAAGAAATCTCTAAGTGGCCCGTACCAACCACTCTGAAGCAAGTCCGATCCTTCCTCGGATTCGCCAACTTCTACAGATGGTTCATCGAAAACTACTCCACCACCGCCTGTCCCTTGATTGACCTCACCAAAAAGAACCAACCGTGGGAATGGTCCCCTGCGTGCCAAGACGCCTTCGATTCCCTCAAAGACGCCTTCCAGTCCCGACCAGTCCTACAACTCCCCGACACCGGCGCCCAGTTCGCCGTTGCCACTGACACCTCGAAGTTCACCTCCGGGGCCATCCTACAACAGCTCGACCCCAATGGAGAGTGGAAGCCATGCTCCTACATCTCCCAATCCTTTAACCCCACAGAACGAAACTACGACGTCCATGACCGTGAACTCCTTGCCGTCATGCGTGCCCTCTCCGCCTGGCGCCACTACCTCAGAGGTGCCCCCTTCCCTGTCAAGGTCTTCACCGACCATCGGAACCTCACCTACTTCCGAAAACCCCAAGACCTCAACTGGTGTCAAGCACGCTGGCTCCTCAACCTTGCTGACTATGACCTCGAGTTCTCTTATACCCCAGCCTCCAAGCTTGCTGCCCCCGACGCCCTGTCCTGCCGCACAGACCTTGACTCTCATGAAACGGATAACACTGCCATCACTGTCCTCCCCGAAACCGCGTTTGTCAACCGTCGACACCCTCCTCACCAAACAAATTTCTGATGAGTGCACCGTTGACCCCACGGCCCTCCAAGCCATCCAATCCCTCTCCACACCTCTCCCCACATCCTTCCACGCATGCTTCTCCCCCTGGCAGTCGATCAACGGCGCCCTCACCTTCCAAGGCTGCATCTATGTACCCCCCAACTCCCGCCAGGCAATCCTAGCCAAACATCACGACCACCCTACCACCGGCCACCCCGGCTACCTAAAAACATGTCAACTCGTCGCTGCCGAATGTTGGTGGCCCGGCCTCGCCACCCACATCCGCAACTATGTCTCTGGCTGTGCAGTATGCCAACAAAACAAAGCTAACACCCACCCAACCACCCCTCCTCTTATCCCTATCTACTCCTCGTACACTTGCCCATTTCAACAGATCTCTTGCAATCTGATCACGGACCTCCCCATCTCCAACGGCTTTGATAGTCTCCTGGTCGTGGTCGACCATGGCCTTACAAAGGGGGTAATTCTTTGCCCCACTAAGAAAACTGTGACCACAGATGGAATCACAACCCTGTTCGCCCACAAAGTTTATTCCAGATATGGACTCCCGGACAAGATCATCTCTGACCGAGGCCCCCAATTCGCCTCCATGTTCTCCAAAGAACTTGGAAGAATCCTCAACTACAAGCTTGCCCTCTCCACTGCCTTCCATCCTCAAACCGACGGAGAGACCGAGCGAGTCAACCAAGAAGTTGAAACATACCTCCACATCTTCTGCGGAGATGACCCCACCTCATGGGCTAGTAAAATTTCCTTAGCCAAGTTCACCCACAATCACCACCCCCACTTGGTTACTAACAAATCTCCCTTCTTCCTCCTCATGGGGTATGAACCTAACCCCCTGCCCACCTTAGTACCATCCACCAATGTACCGGCCATCAAAACCTGACTCCAAGAACTCTCCTCTGCCTGAAACGAGGCCCTCGCCTCCCACAAACTGGCTCGCCAAGTAATGGCTAGCCGAAACAAATGTTCCTTTACCCCTTTTAGTAAAGGAGATAAGGTATGGCTTGAGGCATGAAACCTCCACCAGGAATTAGCCAATCCCAAATTCTCCCGAAAAAGAGAAGGACCCTTCGTTATCACTGACGTCTTATCTCCCATCTTCTATCGCCTAGCCCTATCCAAAACGTGGAAACTCCATCCCACGTTCCACGCTTCCCTCTTATCGCCCTATTGCCAAAATGCCGTTTACGGCCCCCATTTCAAAAAGAACCCCCCGGAGCTTGTTGATGGACAAGCGGAGTACGAAGTGGAAAAGATCATACGTCACCGTGGTGCTTCGGATAAGCGCCACTATCTCGTCCGGTGGAAAGGATACTCCGCTGACAATGACTCCTGCCTTCCTGAAAAGGACCTCAGACATGCATGGGCCACCCTCCTCGCCTACAAGAAAGCACATCCTCGCGCCTTCCCTCTTTAGTTCCCTCTCTCTATCCCCCTCATGTAGCATACCAAAAGAAAAACAAAACCGTCCTCAAAAAGAAATATGTCTTCCATTACTACAGTATCATCCCTCTGCTCATCTCCCCCTCTCTCTTCTCCCCTCGCTGATGCACATAACGTTGTCCTTGCCGATAACTTACCTATAGACTTTCCTACCATAGCTTCACATGCATCCACCATGTACAACCCATTGACCTCTTCCTCCCATGCTGCCTCCCCTGGATGGGGATCCCCCACTGTCAGTCCCCCATGTTGGGGAGACTGCTCACCCGAACTACCTCCTGTCTCCCTTGCCACCACCATCCCGACGCCTATCCTAAGCGTCGATGTCCCCATTAATGCTCACCGTCTCCGGGAAGATTACCCGTCTCGAGACAACCTTCAGGAGCTCGCGTCGTCGTTGACCGACTCCCACCTCCTCATCCTGATGCAGTCTTTCGTCGAAGACGCATCCCCTTTGGAGCTTGTCTCCAAACTATACTTGCAGATTGCCCACCTTGGCCTCATCCCCCCTCATCCCACTGACGCGCAACACGCCTGTCTCCACTCCGTCATATCCTCCATCTACAGAGATGCCTGCGCCATCACCCTCCTCCTAGCCTACCAACTAGGAGCCCTCGAGTTCTTCCAGGACCTTGACCGGTACCTGAAGGATCACTCCGAACACCAAGCTAGCTGAGCCAACACCACCCCCTCAGTCTATACTTGCAGATCGCCCGCCTTGGCCTCATCCCCCCTCATCCCACCAATGTGCAATGCGCCTGTCTCCACTCCGTCGTATCCTCCATCTACAGAGATGCCCGTGCTGTCACCCTCCTCCTAGCCTACCAACTAGGAGCCCTCAAGTTCTTCCAGGACCTTGACCAGTACCTGAAGGATCACTCCGAACACCAAGCTAGCCGAGCCAACACCACCACCTCAGTGTCTGCTTCCCCCCTTGCCCAAGAAGAGATAGACTTCCTAGACCATGCAGAGGCATTCTGGACCGGCAATGAAGGCACAACGCCTCTCTCGCCCACTCACCCCCAGTATCGCCAGGCATGCTTCAATTGCCACTGCCTCGGTTACTTTCGGGCAGACTGCCAAGTCTACCAATGCCCGATCTGTCTCAACTTCACACCGGGTCACTCCCAGAAGTGCTGCCCCCTCCGCAGACCTCTCCCACCTCCTCACTTCTCTTCTCCCTCCAGGTCCTCCCGAGGCAGTCACTCCCCTGAGCAACCCTGCAACCACAGGACTCACCCGTCTCCTACCCCGCTCCCCGTACCAGCACCGCGTCGCCACAACCACCGACCTCGTCGCCCCCACTCCCCCATTGAGTCTCACAACTACGGAGACAATGATGTCGATGACGTCTTTGATGACAAAGCTTATGCTAACATGACGGGTTCCCCCGGTGCGGGATATATCGACCTATGAAGAAAGGTTCAACGGAGTCTCACCCCTAGCATGGGGGTAATGTTACGATCCATGGTGGATCGCCTCTTTTTCCTCTCCTCTTCTCTTTCTTTCTCTTAGCTAAGTCCTCGCTCCCCTGTCATAGTACCTCGGACTTAGGAATCCCGTTTACGCCTCGGGTTCCACCTCCCCAGTTCTTCTCTTCTCCCTTATCTCTGAACCGATGTATTATTAGCACTGACTCTTAGTGACTCATCCTTATCTACTGCGGATGACTCACTCCTTATCTCGGGCTTACTAGAAGCCCATTACCTAACCCTCTTGGCATACGTACTTATACCCGAACACACCCATGTATTCTCCTTAGCTTAGTCTACTCAATCTTATGAGCTCTAAGCCACCTCCTCGCCCCGCTCGTCGCTGTCTGTTATCAGCATACTAAGGCTAAGGGACATCTCTGAGGCCCCCCACCTTGTACCTTTGTCCCGGGCTTAAGGAAACCCCTTGAAGTCCCTCGCAGGCCATTTGGCGTTGCTACCGTTCTAAGGCTTCACCCTTGAACGCGTGTCTCCGAAGACCTCTGTCAGAACACCTTGAGTATCCTCCTTCGTCTTCGTCCCACTAGAGCTCACTTTGAGTCCCCGCTGGTATTCCATAGCCCAGCGTAACAGAAAGCATGTCTTGCAGTAACGGGGGTGAGAGGATGGGAGTGGGGTGGATCCATCATTGCCAGTCCAAAAGGCCTCCGCTCAGGCTAAGAAGTCTATCTCCATGGGATCTAATGGGGACGAAGATGCGGATGGGGTGGAGTTGGCTCATTGAGCCTGGCATAGGGAATGTTCCCTCAGGTATTGGCCTAGATCCTGAAAGAACTTGAGGGCTCCAAGCTGGTAAGCGAGGAGGAGGGATATGGCACGCACGTCGCAGTAGACAGATGAGATGACAGTGTGGAGACAGGCCCATTGGATGTCAGAGGGATTTGGAGGAATGAGGCCCAGGCAGGCGATCTGTAGATAAAGTTTGGAGACAAGCTCCAGAGGGGATGCGTCCTCAACGAAGGACTGCATCAGTATGACGAGGTGGGAGTCAGTCAAGGCAGACACGAGCTCCTGGAGATCATCTCACGAGGGGTAGTTCTCACGTAGGTGGTGCACATTGATAGGGACGTCGACGCTAAGAATAGGCATCGGGATGATGGTGGTGAGGGACACAGGGGGAAGTTTGGGAGAGCGGTCTCCCCAGCATGGGGGACCTGCAGCGGGGGATCCCCATCCAGGGGAAGGAGCATGGGAGGAAGATGTGGTGGGATCATACATGGTAGACGTGTGCAAAGCTATTGTAGGAAAGTCTATGGGTAAGTCATTGGCAAGGACAATGTTTTCTTTATCAGCTAGGGGAGAGGAGAGAGGGGGAGATGAGTGGAGGGACGATACGGTAGTAATAGAAGACATGGACATTGTTTTGATGGTTGTTTTTTCTTGTGTACATGATGAGGAGAGAACAGAGAGAGGGGGAACTAAGGAGGGAAGGTGTGGGGGTGGGCCTTCTTATAGGCAAGGAGGATGGTCCATGTGCATTTGAGGTCCCTTTTGGGTAGCCAGGAGTCATCATTGGCGGAGTAACCTTTCCACTGGACTAGATAGTGGCACTTATCCGAAGCTCCACAATGATGTATGATTTTCTCAACTTCGTACTCTGCTTGTCCGCCAATGAGTTCCGGCAGGTTCTTTTTGAAATGGGGGCCGTAGACAGTGTTTTTGCGATAGGGCGATAAGAGGGAAGCATGGAATGTGGGGTGGAGTTTCCATGTTTTCGGGAGCGCTAGACGATAGGAGACTGGGGATAGGACATCAGTGATAATGAAGGGTCCTTTTCTTTTTGGAGAGAACTTGGGGTTGGCTAATTTCCGGCAGAGGTTTTGGGCCTCCAGCCATACCTTATCTCCCTTGTTGAATGGGATAAAGGGGCATTTGCTTTGGCGGATCATTACCTGGCGGGCCAGTTCATGGGAGGCAAGTGCCTCATTTCGGGCAGAGGATAGTTCTTTAAGCCAGGTTTTGACGGCGGAAACGTTGGTCGATGGGACTAGAGTGGGTAATGGGTTAGGCTTGTAGCCCATGAGGAGGAAGAACAGTGATTTGTTAGTGACTGAGTGGGGTCAGTGGTTGTGTGTGAACTCCGCTAGGGAGATCTTATTGGCCCATGAGGTGGGGTCATCTCCACAGAAGATGCAGAGGTAGGTTTCTATCTCCTGGTTGACCCTCTCGGTTTCTCCATCGGTTTGAGGGTGGAAGGTGGTGGAGAGGGTGAGTTTATAATCAAGGATTCTTCTGAGTTCTTTGGAGAACATGGAGGCAAACTGGGGGCCTCGGTCGGAGATAATTTTGTCAGGAAGGCTATACCTCGAGTAGACCTTGTGGGTGAAAAGAGTGGCAATTCCGTCGGCAGTGATGGTTTTCTTTGTGGGGCAGAGGATTACCTCCTTCATAAGGCCATGGTTGACCACGACCAGGAGGCTATCAAAGCTGTTGGAAATGGGGAGGTTGGTGATGAGATCACAGGAGATCTGTTGGAAGGGACGGGTGCATGAGGAGTGAATGGGGCAAAGAGAAGGGGTGGTCAGGTGGGTGTTGGTTTTGTTTTGCTGGCAGATGGCACAGCCAGTGACATAGTTATGGACGTGGGCGGCGAGGCCCAGCCACCAGCATTCTGAGGCGACGAGTTGCTGGGTTTTGAGGAACCCCGGATGTCTGGCAGTGGGGTGGTTGTGGTGTTTGGCCAGGACCGCTTGGCGGGAGTTGGGGGGTACGTATAGGTGGCCGTGAAAGGTGAGGATGCCATTGATGGATTGCCAGGGGAAGAATCGGGCATGGAAGGACACAGGGAGAGGTGCGGACAGGGATTGGATGGCCTGGAGGGCTGTGGGGTTGATGGTGCATTCCTTGGAGATTTGTTTGGCAAGGATGGTGTCGATGGACGCTATTAATGTGGCCTTGGGAAGTAGGGTGACGGCAGTGTTGTTGGCCTCTTTGGAGTCATGGTCAGGTCGGCAGGAAAGGGTGTTGGGAGCGGCGAGTTTAGCGGCTGGGGTGTAGGAGAACTCAAGGTCATAGTCAGCAAGGTCAAGGAGCCAGCGGGCTTTTCATCGGTTAAGGTCTTGGGGTTTGTGGAAGTACATGAGGTTTTTGTGATCTGTGAAGACCTTAATGGGGAAGGGGGTGCCATGGAGGTAGTGCCTCCAGGCGGAGAGGGTGTGCATGACTGTGAGGAGTTTGTGGTCATGGATGTCGTAGTTTCGTTCTGCTGGATTGAACGACTGGAAGATATAGGAGCAGGGTTTCCACTCCCCATTGAAGTCGAGCTGTTGGAGAATGGTGCCGGAGGCAAATTTTGAGGTGTCGGTGGCGATAGCAAATTGGGTGCCGGTGTTAGGTAGTTGGAGAACCAGTTGGGCAAGGAATGTTACGATCCATGGTGGATCGCCTCTTTTTCCCTTTACTTTTCTCTCTCTTTTTCTTAGCTAAGTCCTTGCTCCCCTGCCATGGTATCTCGGACTTAGGGACCCTGTTTATGCCTCGGGTTCTGCTTTCCCGGTTCTTCTTTTCTCCCTTATCTCTGAACCAATGTATTATTAGCACTGACTCTTAGTGACTCATCCTTATCTACTGCGGATGACTCACTCCTTATCGCAGGCTTACTAGAAGCCCACTACCTAACCCTCTTGGCATATGTACTTATATCCAGTCGCACCCATGTATTCTCCTTAGCTTAGTCTACTCAATCTTATGAGCTCTAAGCCATCTCCTCGCTCCTCTTGTCGCTGTCTGTTATCAGCACACTAAGGCTAAGGGACATCCCTGAGGCCTTCACCTTGAACCTTCATCCCGGACTTAAGGAAACCCCTTGAAAGTCTCCTTGCAGGCTGTTTGGCGTTGCTACCATTCTAAGGCTTCACCCTTGAATGCGTGTCTCTGAAGACCTCTGTCGGAACACCTCAAGTATCCTCCTTCATCTTCGTACCCACATAGAGCTCACTTTGAGTCCCCGCTGGTATTCCATAGCCCAGCATAACAAGGAAGATGTCCTTGAGTGCGTCGAAGGTGCTTTGGCAGTCGGGGGACCACTGCCAAGGTTGGTTCTTTTTTGTAAGGTCGATGAGGGGTCGGGCAGTGGTGGAATACCCCTCAATGAATCGTCTGTAGAAGTTAGCAAATCCGAGGAAGGAGTGGACTTGCTTCACGGTGGTAGGAATGGGCCATTTGGAGATCCCTTCAAGTTTAACGGGGTCCATAGCAATGTGGCTGGGTTTGACGATGAGTCTGAGGTACTCCACTTCGTCGGTGGCAAACTTGCATTTCTCCAACTTGAGGTGGAGATCTAGTTCTGTCATCTGTTGGAGGACATGGCGGGTTCTGTCGGTGTGAATGTTTTCATCAGGGGAGAATATGAGGAGGTCGTCCATATAGATGACGAGCCATCCTTCGGTGATTAGATCTCTGAAGGAGTCGTTCATAAACCTTTGAAAGGTGGCAGGGGAGTTGGTTAATCCAAAGTACATGACGTTGGGTTGGAAGAGGCCGTGGTGGGTGACAAAGGCGGCTTTCCATCGGTCTTCGGGGAAGATCTGGATGTTGTTATACCCCCATCGAATGTCAAATTTGGTGAATTTGCGCATGTCCTTTAGCTTATCAATGAGTTCAGAGATAAGGGGAAGTGGGTAGGCGTCTTGGACGGTTGCTTCGTTGAGTTTGCAGTAGTCCTGACAGGGATGTAGGCCTCTGTCTTTCTTGTGGACAAAGAAGAAGGGGGACGCTTGGGGTGAGTTCGACAGTGAAATCTTTCCTGCAGTGAGGTTCTCATCGATGAATTTGTCGGTGGCAATCTTTTTGTCTGGGGATAGTGGATAGATTTTCCCAATGCTAGGGGAGAAGTCGGGTTTCAATGCGATCTTGTGGTCATAAGGTTGCAATGGTGGTAAGTGGTCAGCAGCTTCCTGGGAGAAGACTGATTTGAACTCAGTGTATTCCGAGGGTAGGGAGGTTTTTGGAGCTGCGAGGGCTTCTTCCTTGGCAAGCTTGGTGGCTTTGGTAATTTTAGCAATTTGCAAGGTTTGGAGGAATCTCGAGCCACAGCGGATGATCCGAAAGACGGACTGGTTTCAGATAGCGACATTGAGGTATCTCTTCTCCACTTCCTGATCGAGGTAGTTGTGGAGGTGGTCGTGGGAGACAGTCCAGACAGGGATGGAGTCGGGCTCATGAATGGGGAAGGTGAAGACCTTGTTGTGCCGCTCTAGGTTCTTCTTGTGTTCGTGATGGAGTAGTTTGGATTGGTCGATGGACTCATCCAAGGTCATGGTCCTGGTTGTCCAGTTGATGTTGGGGCTGGTGGAGCAGAGCCACAGGAGTCTGAGGATAAGGTTATCCCGTCTGAGGTGCATGACGTGAAAAAGGACCTTCTGTGCTAACCCTTCGATGTTGAGGAATAGGGAGCACGTGTGTGTTATCTTTCCCCGATGGTTGGTGGTTCCATCGGCGTTCTTGGCGAGGATGGGGGTGGCGAGTTTCATCATGGGGAGTTTATGTTTGGCGATGAAGCCGTGGTTGATGCAAGAGATGTTAGCGCCACTATTGACGAGTGCTTGAGTGTCGACGGTTTTCATGGTGTACGAGGGGCATATGACTTGGACCAGAATGATCATAGATTTAGTCACAGCTTTTACTAGTACAGAGGTGATATAGGAAGGGGCTAACGTCGAGGTAGGCTTCCTTTCTAAAAATCCTGGAGGAATACAGCTTTTACCGCTTCCTCATCTTCTTCATCATCCTCCACTTCTTGGAGGCACGGGAGTTCTTCGTCGTCAGCCACCTCTGCCACCTTCTTGGTAGGTGGGTGAGGGGTCCTCGGTACCTGTGAAGAAAACGTGGGGCAGTTCCGGGAGGGATGGCCGCTTTGTTGGCATTAGAAGCAAAGGTTGTTTTTGACACATTGTTGTCGTTCTTCCGGGGTTAACTTTGTGACGGTGCAGATGACATCTATGTCCATTGTGTTGGGGTCGGCCTTGGGTTTTGGAGTGAAGGTAATATCCTTGGCTGGGGTAGCTCCGGATCTAGAGGCAACTTAATGGGTGCGATTCCACATGTTGTCGAAGTGGGTTGCTTTTGAGTACCAGTCCTTGATGGTAGTCGGCAGGGTTTCCATCGCGTAGATTTTATACATGATGGATGCGGGTAGTCCAGTGGCGAAGTATGTGATAAGGACATTGTTGTCGGTGATTTGAGTGACAGCAACCTTGCTTCTGAAAGTAGCGATGTAGTTGAGAAGGGTAGGGGAGAACCCGTCCTTCTTCTTTTGCATGCGGGTGGTGGAAAGCCAGGTGATGGCATTTCCAATAGAGTCTTGGTGTTTGAAGGTGGTCTGGAATTCTGTGGTGAAGGTGGCGACAGTTCCGAGGTTGATGACCCTGGCGGAGATACACTTCTGATGGAAGGTTGTGGCCCAGACGGTGGCAGAGCTCTCAGTCATATGTGAAAGAGCAAATGCGATTTTCTTCGCGTCAGTGTCATAGACATCAGCGTTGACGAGGAGGTAGAACTGAATAGTGTTGAACCACTGTTCAGATTTATCATAGGACCCATTGAAGGGTCCAGGGGCTCCAAGACGTAGTTCCTTTGCAGACATAGTTGTTGGGGGTGAGGGTAAGGGCGCGACGGTGGGGCACGTATGAGAGAGAGGGAAGCTGGTGAGGGCTGGCAGTTTAGAAGGTCTGGCAGGGATAGACATGCTTGGTTGCGTGGCAGTGGGAGTGGGAGTCTCAGAGGAAGGTACTTGCAGAATACTAAGGTGTTGGGCGAGTCCTTTGGCGAGGTGGATGGCGTCTTCTTCCTCTTGGGTAGAGGTGGGGTTGATCTCGTGATCCAAGTGTTCAGGAGACGAGGGGGACGAGGGTTTGGGGGAGGACTGGCCTTATTCGGGCATACCTCGGGGGAGGAACCAGTGGGAGCTAATGGTGACGCAGTGCCTAGGAAATCACCCCATGCAGGCTGATCATGGGAGGAGGGTGCGCGGTTGTCCAGGGAATCACCCCATGCAGACTGAAGGCAGGAGCGGGTAGAGGGAACGACCTGAAAGTTGTCCGTAGAGGGAGAGCTTAGTCTTTTGTTACGCTGGGCTATGGAATACCAGTGGGGACTCAAAGTGAGCTCAACGAGGGGCGAGAAGATGAGGGAGGATACACTGGGTGTTCTGACAGAGGACTTTGGAGACATGCATTCAAGGGGACTCCTTGAATGGAAGCAATGCCAAATGGCCTGTGGGTTGACTCCAAGGGGATTCCTTGAGTCAGGGATGAAGGTTCGAGTGAAGGCCTCAGGAAGATCCCTAGCCTTAGTATGCTGACTATGGACAGCGATGAGGGGATGAGGAGGTGGCTTAGAGCTTGTAGAATTGAGTAGACTAAGCTGAAGAGATTACAGAGCGTTCGGAGCACTATAAGTACATACACCAAGACACTTAGGTAATGGACTCTTAGTGAGTCTGAGATAAGGAGTGAGTCATCCAGAGATAAGGATGAGTCATGATGAGTCAGTTCTAATAATACAACGGTTCCGAGATAAGACGGAATGGGAGGAACCAGGGAAGCGGAACTTGAGACATAAACAGAGTTCCTAAGTCCAAGATAAGATGGGAGACGGAAGAGGACTTAGTGAAGGAAAAAGATAATAAAGAAAAAGGGTGATCCACCATGGATCGTAACAGGTATAGGAATGTTGCAGAGTATCCAGGGCGTATGGGGGACTGTTGGGATCTTGACTGGTGAAAAGTACCATTCGTCTAAGCGACCTCGCTCGGTTGGAATCCAAGCGAAGGCCGGCTCGTGGTTGTGGACTATAACCACCAGACCAACTTGAGCTCCTTGGGCCACAGCCATTTGTCTGGGTTGAGGTCGAGTGCGTTGGCACATTCCTGTGTAAATCGAGTTCCCAGCACGAAGTCCAGGGGGTTAGCAGGTAATGGAATAAGACCGGCAAGAGGATTGTCTGGTAACCAGCGCACTCCTCCTCTAGAGGAGCCATGACTGACCAGACCTTTTTAGCGACCGGCTTGTAAGCCAGTGAATGGGAAACAGGATCGAAGGTATAGAGGGAAGAAAGTGCAAGAATATGCGATGAAGACAGGGCAGACTGGATAGATGACAAAAAATCATAGGCAGATGAAGGAGTAGTGGCAGGTAAGTTCAAATGCAAAACATGGAAACAAGACCGGGGCGGGGATGCAAATGGAATGTATGAGGTGGATGAGTAGAAAAATGAATTGAAAGGTCCATTGGCATCTGCAAGACCCATCTCGACGACTGTTACGCGTAGCGTACCAGGGAGGGCTCGAGGCGATGAGAGTCGTCTACAGGCGATACTCACGAAGAGACCGACGTCTGATAGAGACTTTGGACAAGGAAACTACCCTAGAATCGCTAGGATAGTTGAGCTCAGAGGGACTAGGGATGACTCAAGAGATATGCTAATATTGCGCAGATCAAGAATAGGGAGCCGGGATACAGGAGTAGCGAGTTTAATATATGAGAGAGAAAAGAGAGACTTCCCACGCATGGACCAGGTAAAGCTAGGATATGACTAAGTATGAGAGAACTTAGTTAGGAGGAGATTGTCCGGAGTAAGGGCTCGGTGATGGAGTCCTAGGGAAAACAAACTAGAGATAGCGTAGAAGGTCCTCCAATGAAGAGGTATACCTCCTGTGCCCGAGAGACGCGACGTCCTCAGTAAGAGACCAGGGATGAGAAATGTACAAACAAGAGGAAACGATGATGAGGAAAGAAAATTGTAACAATGACAGACTTGTGATTAGCGCAAAACAGACCATGTCAGCAGTGTGGACTGTTACGTGTAGCATACGAAAGAGGGCGGAGGGTGATTCGGATTGTCTGCAGGCGATACTCACGAAGAGACTGATGTCTGGCAGAGATTTAGGCAAGGAATTAACCCTAGAATCGCTAGGGTTACTGAGGGTGTCAGACACACAAGTGACTCAAGATGGTTACGCTAATATTGCGCAGATCAAGAATAGGGAGCGGGGATACAGGAGTAGCGAGAATGATATACGAGAAAGAAAGGGAGACTTCCCACGCATGGACCAGGTAAGGCTAGGATACGACTAAGTATGAGAGAACTTAGCTAGGAGGGGATTGTCCAGAGTAATGGCTAAGTAACGGAGTCCTAAGGAAAACAGACTAAGGATAG
>JBBPLO010000836.1:1677-14379 GCA_038089835.1 Retiboletus flavoniger | reverse complement strand
TGAGTGTGATACCGCCTGTCGGTGATGTGCGATGTGGGGACCAAGGAAAAAAAGCATGTCAGTACTGATTACATAATCAATTCGACATACACGCAATTTCTCATTAGTACCTCGAGGTCACATCAAGGGACTGATACGTCCTTTCGCAGCGTTGCAGCTATTCCCAACCATGTAGGGGACCTGTGACGACAAGGTTCACCCTACAGGGTCCGGCAAACGACCTCAACTTTGGTTTGAATGGATGATCGGAGCTCAGAGTGATGCTAGCCAGGTATTGCTGAGTCCAGTCGGTGCATTCTGAGGGCGGCTGTCTTCTGCTCGTCGAGCGTCTAGTTTTGGGAGACTAAGTCCACTCATACTTTAGTAAATTGTGGTTCAGCTTGCAAAAGGCCTGGATCACTGCAGTCAGGCGATGACATTCAATTTAAATGATACGTCCCTGCTGCAGTACCGATGCGGATGCTGGCAAGCCGCAAAGTCTTAATTTAACATTATGCTGTTACCCAACACTCCGGATCACCTGGGTGCCGAAGCCGACTGCACGAGCCTTGAAAGCTTGATGGACCCAGTCCAGGACGACGCATACTACGCCAGTCTGGCGTGAGGTTGTCACAACATGCCTCAGTGTCACGCTGACTCACAGGATGCAGTGACGATCGTTGAGTCAATTGGGATCTGTCTTCATGATAATGTCTCCGTAAGTTCTGCCTCGTTGGAGACATATGGGGAAGCTCAGGGGTCGATAACTGTTCCTTTGATTCTTCATGAGGACATGAAGCTGCGGCGTGCGCCGTTCACGTTCCCAGGTCCCTGGAACGTGCTTGAATACTCATCTCCACCCTTGACCCTCTACCCTTTGACCTTCCCTGACCCCAGCTGATTGGCGTCGATAACTTGGAGGGGACGACGATTGGCTGCCACAGTGGACGACCTGGTGGCAAGTGATTCCGTGCATAAAGTGATGAGCGCCCGTCGTCAACTCCGACTCGTCAAACCCAGCCCAGCTCGACATCTCAGTCGACGTTATTTCCGCTATGCATCGATCCGAACACGTCAACGAAAGCGAGTGCATCGAAACGCCTTTTCGAAACGATCCTTTCCGTCTCCGACCACCTCGCAATTGTTCTCCGCCCATTGCTCTCAGGCTAGCACTCTCCTCGAGGTTGTGATATTCCTCGGCTCCCACCCGTCTGCAGCGCTCAAGCTACTTGGACGATCGCTCGCAAGTTCCTCACTTGCTCTCCTGTCCACTCACCAGCTGGTAGGGAACGAATGACTGGGAAATAGTTAACCTTGACGTGCTCATCTCGATTAGCGGAGCGCACATTGTCATGTCCGCGGAAAAACGTCCCGCATTCCGTCGTATGCGCTGTCTCCGAAGTTCTGTGGATGTCCGTTTGGAGCTCGTGGCCGTCGTCATTTCCGAATTCGACGTATCGCTGTTCTCTTTTCCGGGAAAAAAAGCAACAAGGCATTTTGTTGTCTTCTGCCGGGAGCCGATTGGAGCAACGGGTCTTGCTCCGCCCGAGGATTTCGCCATGCTTTGCGCTCCGCTCCCCTCGTCGCCTCGGTCTGAAATTTTCAACTCATTTGATGCCGTCCCGGTTGAAAATTGAAACCACAGCGTCGTGTGGCCGAACGTTGTTGTTGTTTTTGATATACCTTTTTCCCATGAGATAAGATTTTTAGCTGGCGGGGTTTGATCCGAAAGGCTCACCGGGTCGGCGGGTTGACGAAATGACGCACCCGGGGTACACATAACGCGACCCTATTTCGCTCGTGAAACATTTCGGAAGTAAAAAGGTCATGTAAAGATTTGCCTCGGCCTTGTCAGAATATAATTGTTTGATGTCGTGTGGTCCGTCCCGCTCGCTCCCTGACTAGCCCGCCGCTTAGCACTTGGCCCACTTGCCACATCCCACCATTCATCCATAGCCGCTTGGCAGTCGTCGTGACGCACCAGATATAAACCGTCGTCATCCTACTCGTGCTTTCCGCAGCCACTCTATAGCAAGTGTTTCCGCCAACGGCTCAATAGTCACCCGCACGTTCGCGACCGCCACCACCATCACCACCCTCGCTTTCACCATGTGCCACCACGAAGTGTACGTGTCTTCACTCACGGCGTTCAAGCTCGTCGCTCATGATATAAACACGAAAACAGCGTAGGCGACTATTACAGAGGGTGCGGCGTAAGTTACGCTCGTGTGGGCAACCGGCCATCCATGCTGTAATCTGACCACGTTGACAGCACTTCCATGGGCGCTACTTCACCGGCGAAGTTTCGGACTGCAACTCTCAGCAATGCAAGACGAGTAAATCCCACATGCACAAAACCGCTCTCAACTGTGGATGCCCCGCCGTTCGTCCTTTTTATCTGCCCCTATACCCCAAATCCTGACCCCCCTCTCATCTCAGGTTGTAACCGAAGACCGGAGAATACAGAATTTGTTTCAGATGCCACATCCAGACTGCGAACGCCCGCGTTAAGAGACCATTACGCGCACGAGACGGAGATACATTCCTCGCTCATGCCTTTCATCCCCTCTCCCTCATCCTAGACTTCGCTACCGTTACGTTCCACTGCATCAATCTTTGGCTAATTTATAAACTGGTATCTTGACTTTATTCACATACTGAGTATGTATATACGCCTCAGAGAGGTAGACGTCCATCGTCCTTTCGCAATTCACAAATACAATCGTCAGACTTGCGGTCGTGTTGCCGTGTTGACCGGTGGCTACGATGACGTTCATGATGCATGATAACCTAGACCTGAATTGAGCAGCAACACGTGCTTACCGGCGACCTCGTATTCGGCAGTCTGTGCACCGGAAGTGTTGTAGGCACAGACGACGGTGTTGATGCTGATCTCCGCTCTCTAGGACTCAGCTCGATCCCGAGGTACCGCGAGAAGAATTCGTCCAACCACCCAAAGAATTCTTCCTTGTCCTCCATGCTCAGATTCGCCCAGTCGATACTGCTCACCGCGTCTTGCGACGTTTCTCGGTGACTAGGTGGATATCCGCTCGCAGCGCGCCTCGGCGGGGGGGGAGGGGTATAGGGCGGTGGCGCAGGCAAGTCCTCGGTGGGCCGCAAAGCACGAGGGACCGCCGGTGATGCAGTACCCGCCGCGATGACATCAGGTCGAGATCTCAACGGCGGAGGCGGAGGACCACCCGTCGATGTCGACATCGATGCACGGGGCGGGGGCGTCCGTTTCCAGTTGGGGTCCCATTTGACTTGAGAGGAGGGCGCGCTGGAAAGCCGATCGCGCGTATTGGTCACCTTGGTGACGGTGGTATCTTTGGCTTTTTCGGCCTTGGCTTTCAGCTCGGCAACTGGTGACGGGCATGAGGTTGGATTTAGAGTGCTGTTGCGGGGTACGCCTGCTTACAGTTTACCATAGTGGCACTGACGTTCTCACCTGCGGATTGATCGGATCGTAAACAACTGATGTAGGGTGGAGATAACGAGGCACAACGTCGGAGGCTCGTCTCTTAGGAGTAAAAAGCAACTAGCCCACAGAAAGACGGGCACTGAAGATGATCGTTCGATTGAGAACGATGGGATATGTGGGAAGTGCGATCGGAAACAGGAAGTCATATGGTAGATTATGTAAGGAACTCCCGCAGGAAACATCACTGCAGGCACACCGAGACACCGGACACTGTTGCGGGTTCAAACAGTCAGGCTCAGGACACAACGGATATCGTTACCAGATGGATGTAGATACAACATAAGTAATGTAGCAAACGGTATAACATACATTTCAAGTCCTCAGCCCAACCACCCATAAAGAAATTTAAAAAAAGGAGCGTCGAGGGATGTCATGTCTACGAGTGATCGATCCCAAAGTAAATGGAAAGTATGTGTGTGTGTGTGTGAGAGAGAGAGAGAGAGGTCCAACCACCTCAGTGCCTCGAGACCACCACAGCGACGATCACGATCGCGAGACAGGCAAAGAACGAGAAGAGAGCCCATAGACAACGCTTGGCCCATTTCACTTCCGCTTCTCTCATCTCGAAGAGCATCTTTTCCTTTTCCTCTTCAGTCCTGTCCGATTGCCAATCCTCGGACACACGCATCGGTGCAAACAAAAAGTAGACTCCGACAGCCCAAAAGACGGGAAAGACTAGCGACCGAACGTGACGGTGAGCAAAAAGGGGGATGATCGCCGGATGCAGAAGAGAGAGACGTACAGAATCCATATTTAAACAGGTGTCGCGCGACCGTTTCCATCTCGAAATCAGGGGATGAGGTGTAACCGGGAAGCTTTTCGCCGTCCCAGTCTGATGAATAGGGAGGGGGTACGCGATGTTGTGTCCGCGTACGGTGACTCCGTCCCCCAAAAAAGTCTCCGAGCGCATCGTCGTTGAGCTGCCTCAGCGGGTGATGCAAAGGGGGTGGTGGTAGCGTGGGCGTACTGCTCATTCTGGAATCTAGGGTAGGGGCCGCGGTCGTTTCTGACTCCCTGGAAATATGTACGCGTAGTTGCAAGTCCTCGGAGGGTATGCGTGCGGTCGGAGTACTATGGTTTGGTGCCCAGATGTTGGAAAAAGGACCCATGGTCGAGGACGAAGCTAGGGCGATGCGAGTACGGTGGGATGTCCTGCAACCGAGCTAGAGCTGGCCATCGTGAAGGCTGCATCATAAATACGTTCCATTTTACCGCAAGAGTGGCGTGCGGATATCGCAGCCATGACCCTGTTGGTCAAAGACAAAAGAGTGGGAGGGTCGTGGCGGGTCATGCCATCACATGGGGGTAATCCCTTGAAAAGGAAATAAACCCCCAATTCTTGCCTGATATGGTTTCACTCTCTCATGAAACGACCGAAGCACGGACCCGCCTCGGACCAAGACAATAAGAATGGCCCGAACCATTGCACGGCTGTCATGTAAGAAACAAAAGAAAGAGTTTATTCGAGTGGACATTCTCTATTGTCCCTATTGTCTTGGTGATTTAGATCCTCTGAGAAGAGAACCCTCGGCAAGGGGAACTCGATCATTTCGAAGGGGACCCAGTACTAGCAAGGTATGCCGCCTTCAATATCGTCGCCATCTCCTTGCGAGACTCCCAGAGCGGTAGGATAATGCAGAACGTCCCGCTCGCAAACGCCCAGATACTACAACATAAAGACAACGAACCGTCGCAAGCAATGTGGACGGAAAATGAAGCGAAACGTACATCGAGCAGGCAGTCCAGAACGTGTAAAACTCCCGGCTGAATACATAGTGCGAGAAAAACATCGGAAGGGGCACTGACGGAACGTTTGACGCGAGATCATTCCGGGATTCGGAAGAACCCACCGATGATGACCACGATAGCCGTAAAAATGGTCGAGTAGATGAGTGCCTTTTTAAAGACGCGTTTCAGTGAGGCCATTTGCTGTTCCTCGTCTGTGGTTGCGCCGTCGGGATCACTCGAAAAGTCTTTCTTCGACTGTTTCTCGAGGTCGGGAGACGCGTCCCCCTTCTTGGAGCTTTGTCCCGACTCTTGGTTCTCACCTTCACCATCAATACCGTCAGCGTGGTCGTTCAACATTGCAATCGCACGCGTTCCAGAAAAGTCATAGTCCGCCGGACCTGTACCGTAGCTTTAGAAGCATGCCGTTCTAGCTTGACGCCTAACTTACTCATCAGAGACACGGATACGGTCAGTATTCCCGAGAAGAGAAGTCCTGTCAGTCCACTGCAAACGGCAGAATACGGTTCCGCGAGATTGGGAATATTAATCTGTCCTGTCGCACGCCATGAACGATCGGGCTCGCCGAATCGGGTCGAAGACGTACCATAGATCTTCCAGCACCCGATCATCCATGCTAGCATCCCTAGACAGGCCCCGCCGATCGCCCCACAGAATACACCTGCACGCGTCAGTTTAGACCACGAGACTGTGAGGGCGATCGGTATGACTGCAGGGCTGAGGATTACACCCCTGGAACAATTTAGTTGCGCTCGCGGCGGGCTATGAGGACGGCCTTACTGTATATAATAGAGCTAGGTGGATTGCCGTCAGCGTGAAGTTCGGTAGCGCTGATGCAAGTCTTACCCATCCCAGGTTGATGTTTCCGGCGTTAAGCTAGAACACGCGTCAACTGCTGCCCAAACGAAGGTTGAAGCACCTCACAATAGAAGCCCAGCAACCCATCCAAACAGCCCAGAAGCAGATAAAATAATGGGAAACCCTGACAATCTCGTCGCCCGTCGCGTTTGGTCTGAAATACGTTCGATATATACTAGCATAAGTCAGAATCAACGAGAGCAAAAAGCAATAAAGGGATTCAGATTCATACTCGTATGAGCTGCCAGGGTACCAAGAACGATAAGCAGCGTGCACCACATTGCAAGATGATTACACTCACAAGAGACTCGATACCCCAATGAGTTCAGAACTTGCAGCAGACGTGACCGCCATACTTGACAGGGTTAAGTTACCCATTCATAGGGGAAAAATTTTCACTCACAAAACAACGAGCAGGACAGCAATCGCGCCTCCCTTTCCCATGAGGACAGCCGCTGCTGCCGGTGCAGCGAGCCCTGCGCTCGTCTGAGTGGGCGACAACGGGGCGGGATAAGTCGGAAAGTTTGGCTAGAATAGCACTCGACGTCACTAATGGACCGCTTCTGCCTGGCACCAGATCTCACGTTGTTGAGAAGTGCCCTGGCACTCAGACCGAGACAAGAAGCAAAAGCCCAAGGCACCGCAAACCAGGAAAGACCGCCCAGCATCTGAAACGCGTTTTCTACTTCGGATCGTGACCAGGACTACCTGACGCTGCACTCACATAAGCCCTTGTCGTTGATTCGGGGTGGCTCGCAATCGCCTGGCCGTGGGTTAATTTCTATGTTGGGTAATGCAGATTTCATATACTTACCCTCTGCCAATAGCCTGGGTGTGCGTTTCATCGGTCACGTTTCCCATGTAACGGAACCTTGCACTCACCTTGGTCACAAAACACCCCAGCAAAGCCAGAAAGAATGCTCGCCGCACCGAACACAAGACCTTGATTGGATTTCATAGTGAGGTAGCTACCGTCCTGATTACCCACCACCGGGTTGTCGATCGCTGCCTGTTGCAACAAGTCATACAGCTCCGAGATGCTTCCAACCGCTGGAGATGTTCCACTGCGCGTGAGATTTCAGTTTCGTTTCGTGTGAATTCAAAGGAAAAAGAAAGGTATGGCACTGACTAGGCCCTGAAGACGAAGATATAAATGATGATGAAGAGAATGATGGTATGACTCCAGTCACAGATGAATGTCGCACGCAAGCCTCCGAAGATGACGTAGACCGCGATCCCGACGGGCAATAGGAAACAAGCCGCGTTGATGTTCATTCCCGTGAGCGCATTGACCGTCGCAGCTCCTCCAACTAAAAAATCGATTTAGTGAACAGACAGACGTCAGCAAGCACAATGCACGAACGAAGCAACGACCCGCAGACGATCAGGATGCAGAGGAAGCCATAGAACGTAAAGAGGATATGACTAGCTGTTCCGAATCGCGCCTTGACTATCTCCAGGAACGTGTGGGCACCATTGGCGTTCATCTTCACTTTGGAAGCGACCATGCCAAACATGCAGACTTGGATAGTTCCACCGGCACCGTACCACCTTCAGAACAGCTGACGTCGACATCTGGGACGTGCCAAGGAGCGAGCTTGACTTACCACGGTCCACTCACGCCTGTGGTGAGATAAGCAACTGAGTCTCAAGAAACGCGATGAACCAACCAAATGTGTATGCCGCGGTGCTCGACTGCAGAAGTGTGGCGCTCCATGTCCACGCGCTTACTCTGGTTTCAAGAAGATCATGGTATCAGAGGTAAATCCAACCTAATTTAGAAACGAGAAACAGACATTCCGCAGCAAACTAGGCCAGGCTGAACGGAAACCAATTCAGTGACGGTGGATCTCTAGAACAAACGACCGAGTACGCACTTTGACGCTCCTCGAAGCACTCTGCAGAATATGAGTGATATCAATGTCCGATATGACAATCGTTGGACGTACAGTAAACTCCTCGGACGATGCAGGGGAGAATTTAAAGAATTTGCGTTGAAGCAGGGTCAACGTCAACATGATGAAGGCAAAGAAAAATCCGACCCCTACACCCCGTGTCAAGGCAATGATGGCCTCGTACAAGTCAGCGAACGCACCAACGACCACGCCATATCCGACACTTTGACCTAGCAGAAAAACGTCGACGAGCATGTAAACAAAGCCAAGTATGAATGGCCACGTACTTAGAAGAGGCTTGAACTCAGAGTACGCCTGAGTGCTGGACATTGCAGCAGGAAAAAAAGCGACGGGAAAGACAAAGTCGCCAAGCCCCTGCATCTGCCAGCTACATACCTCGCCAAGTTCTAAGAATACACGCTACAAGATAAGATAGAGAAACGCTGGAGTTCAAGGGTGGATGATGCAGAAATAACAGTGTGTGTATTGACTGAAGTGTGCGAATGGAGATAACCGGGCAAACAGCCGCAAGGGGTCGGTTGAAGGTTGGTCATGGGGCGGAAATGACACGGTATCTACCACTCAACCTATCCCCGCGATAGTCTTGACGGTAGCCCGCAGCGCAGGATGACCGGAAAGATAGTTGATATTCCCGCGTTGATTCCCATGTGTCCAGCTCGTCAGTACAGAATTCGTTAAACATTGAAAGGGCATACCGCAACTCAATGACAAACGATGCTCACTCTAAGACGATATTTCCAGGTCGCCACGAGCTGGAGGAAACAAATCTAGAGGAACGGCATTCAATTTGAAACAAAATACAACACCCGACGTTACAGAAAGCGTGTGATGAGAAGCCAGCATCGATATATTTGCATCAGGAAGCAGCGGAGAGTGGAGTAGAGGACGTATCGGAATCGCTCTTCTGCTGTTTCGCTAGACGAGTTCTGGGTTACACAGGTTGGAACTTCGTGAGCACGATGCGGCCCAGCCTCGAACTCAGACTAGTCGGGGTCGTCGAACATGAACGAACATGACCTTACCTGTTTCTCGCCGCCACCACTCTCATTGTCCTCTCCCTTTCCGCTTCCGTCATGTTCTCCCAATTGGCGATTCTCGACAACGTCTATAGGGATAGATGATCTCAGTGCCCTGGACAATTTGGCCATCGTGGCAACAATTCGAAACCCTACCCCGTCGCTGTTCACCACCACCGGGCCCAGATTATCGAACCTCACCGGCGCAGCTGCGCCGACCGGAACATTAGGCACAGAAGGGTCTTCAAGCGACTGAGGGCTTGGAGCAGGCAGGAGTAGAACATTCGGAGTGGATGAGTTCGTCGACATCGTGCTGGTGATACGCTTGCAACCGGCTGACGCCATCGTTCAGTGTCCGAGTTACTGGAACGTTCGAGGGGACCCTTCTTCAAAACACATCAAGCCAACTTTGCCTGAACTGTCGATCCGCGAAACGTCTAATGCATTGTTCGATGCTCCCTCTGAGCTCAGTGGTAGGATCGACTTGGCTGCGTTGTACGGTACAACGCAGCCAGTACGCTGACGGACTCGCACAGCGCGCGCACGTTCTGAACTACATGGCGAGAGTGCCGCGACCAGCGAAACTAACAAGGACAGTCGTTCGGGTTGTGCCCGACCCGGACCAGTCTGCATTACAATTAACTCAGCCACACATATAAGAACTTCTAGCCATGGTCGAGCTTGGCTACTCGGGGGCATCACCGCCGCACCCGGAGATCCATACTTGAGCATGTCTGGACACCAGCTTCAAGCCAACTCCTCCCAGCCCCACTCTCTAAGCGAGACAGCCTCGAGTCTCGTCTGTCGTATCCCTGAACTCCTTCGCCGTCTTCGCCGTCTCGAGAGCGAAGAAGCTAAGCTCGATGCACAGGCACGCCAGCTCTTGGAACAACTTTCAAAGACCAAAGATAGACCGGCGTTCCAGCCGACCATCTCCACCCCAGTCTCGACGCTTCGTATCCGAGCCATGGAAAGCACGGTTGATAGAGGCACGCCAAGTACCCCCCCCCACATCGATCCAAGTATATGCCTTTTTCTTGGCCTTGGAATATCATTGAACGTGATTGGCAGGAAACATCGAGACGCCCGTGAAAGCTTTTCTGTTGATGGAGTCTTTCGCATTAGCGATGTCTGTCAAAAGCAAACGCAAGGGGAGGATATTCTTGAGTGGAGATAGCACTGAGTTTGGGGAAAGAAGATAGACCCTAAGCCGATGTTGCGCCCACACTACACAAGACCATCTACTAAGCATGGTGATTATCTGGCAAGCTTGAGGAGCATGTGTAGTATTTACGTCCTATCATGGCACACAGTCAGACCTTTAGACAGAACCCGCATATATAGCACCAACTCACTATAGAGAACATAGGAAGCCCCCTACTCGCTGAACTGATATCCACCGACTACATCATCCCATAGCCTCTTAGTGTCGACGACAGCACCCAGTCGCGAGGCGAGCAAGAATGCACCACTCAATTTCCTTGAATCGTTGTTAACATGATCGAAACACGGTGAGCGAGGTCGTGGCCAACTGACCTATTAAGACTATAAGTCTCCCGAGGTGGCGGAGTAAGCCTATGCTGAAGCATGATTGGAATGTTTGCACGGATCTGGCGTGTGGCATCCGCCCAATGGGAACCCGGCCCAAATGCGAACGGTTGCGACGTAGATGGTTGGAAGGGCGTCGCGAGCAGAACCATGGAGTCGACGTGAGCATTCAACATGATCTGTAGCATAGCATGCGAGCGGTGGTAAGGTCAGGTCACAGTTGCAAAGCCTGCACAAACCTCGTTCTCCTCGCCCGTGAGGTAACCCAGTTTGAGGCTCCAATCAATGCATGCATTGCGATCCTCGGCTGCCGCGGCTTGAAGGAAGCGCAACCAGTTGTCCATGAATTCTTTGGTATATTCACGTGTAGCACCGAAATCAACCAGCGAGACCTAGCAAACCGTGAGTATCACAGGCAACAAAGAAAGCAGTACAGACCTGTTGAGTCGTGGAGTTCCACAAGAAGTTGGTCCAGTTGGGGTCGGTCTGCATCAATCGGAATTGGAAGAGCTCCCGCAAACAAAGCTCCATGATGCGCTTTGCGATCTGTTGGTCGGATAAATCAACTGTAAGGAAGGTTTCATCACTGATTCCGATACCTCGTTACGTTCCTCTTGCGGAAGGGCTGAGACAGATAACTCTCCCACACTAACACCGTCGACGTGTTCCATGACGAGTACGTGCTCAGTACTACCTTCCCATACCCAGGGTATTTTGAAGCGAGAATCCTGGCCAAGAAGCCCCACCGAGTTGTATCGTCGTAGAAATTGCGCTTCCCTCGAATAATCACACTCATCAGCCAATTCATCTTTCATGACCTTTATAGAATTCCCACTAAGCATTGCTTGCGAAGTGCACATGAAGACTCACCTGGACTGTGCGATCCAGGAACAATCCCTTTGGCAACAGTTGTCCGGCAGTCAGCAGCAACTTGACATAACCAAGATCGCTGGTAATTGAGTTCGCGATGTTCGGGAATTGTATTTTAATGGCAACTTGCTCCTCCCGGCCAGTAGGTGAGGCAGAGGCTCTCAATACCGCGTTGTGAACCTGTCCAATCGAGGCAGCTGCAAAGGGCACACGATCAAATGAAGCAAAATAGTCCGCCCACGATGGACCCAGGGCAGACGTGAGCACTTCCTGTCAATCTCACGTGAGTGGACCCATATGACCAGTAAGAAGTCGTAACCACCTCCATCTGCCAATCCGGCATATAATGAGCACTATCCTGTACTCGTCTGAATATCCTGTCCACTTCCGGTGGGAGTATGTGCGTGTCTGGTTTGTGGTTGAGTACACTTGCAATCGCTTGAACTGACAACATTCGAACCTTGTATACTCATAAATTGACCGAGCTTGAGGGCAGCACCCCTCATCTGCGAGAGTTTTGAGACTAGACGCTTGATATTAGCTTCTGTCATTATCAAGGAGCCCTGTTGACTATCATCTGAAGCAACTGTTGACCGACGGATGATTTCCGAGACAGCTCCGTAACCCAAAGATGCAGCAAGGCCTAAGATTTTGGAAAATAAATGAGTATCGTGCTACGTCTACACATATTCGACGTACCGCCATAATGAAACAGGCGGCCTATCTTGGAGGAAGGCACTTTTGAGGATTGTAAATTGCGTGTGATGACAGGATTAGCGCTTTGGAGATCAACAGTAGGAAACACCGGCGCAGTCTCTATTGGCTGATCAATAACGGACAAGTTAACTAGGTCACTGACACTGATTGTGCCCTGCACAACGAGAGAGGGTTGAGCAGAAACATCAGAGTACTTACATCACTCTTCGTGGCGCCAGCAAGCCTCGGAGACGATGTACTATCCCGGTGCCCCGTGATGACGTTTAGCTCATGAGGGCTAGAGTCCTCATGAACAACAGAAACCTCTGAATCAGAAATTCCAGGGGGTGCATCCACTCCTCCCGTCACATGTGGATTAAGGAATGGTTCAAACGACGTCCGAGTGCCGTTCTCGACACTAAGTGGTCTAGTTGGGCCACCGTATGACCCGTTCTCTCTCGCAGTGGCCGGTAAAATTTGGTTGTACGACTTGGGGAGGGCCTGCGTACTTCTAATCTGTGCTGCACGAACTGTAATGTCAGCGATGGCGTGAACGACACACAGCCAACCATAGGCGGGCGATGGTGGCATT
>JBBPLO010000835.1:0-14386 GCA_038089835.1 Retiboletus flavoniger | reverse complement strand
AAGAGGAGCGCCCTGAAAGTCGTCTGTAGGGGTTCAGCTTAGTCTTTTGTTACGCTGGGCTATGGTATACCAGCGGGGACTCAAGTGAGCTCTCTGTAGAGACGAAGACGAAGGAGGATACTCGAGGTAATCCGACAGAGGACTTCGGATACGTGTTCAAAGGAAGTTCCGACGAACGGGAGCAACGCCAAACGGCCTGCGAATGGACTTCAAGGGATCCCCTTAAGTCCGGGTCAAGGGTTCAAGGTGAAAGCCTCAGGGAAGTCCCTTAGCCTTAGTGTGCCGATAACAGACGGCGTGGAGAGGAGCAAGGAGTGGCTTAGAGCTCGTAAGATTGAGTAGACTAAGCTGAGGAGAATACAAGTGTAGGCGCGAGGTTTAAATAGAGCTACCAAGAGGGTTACATAAAGGGATGCGTCAGCGTCAAAGATAAGCAGTGAGTCAGCGAGATAAGAGCTGAGTCACAAGTCAGAGATAAGTGAGTCAGCGAGATAAGGGCTGAGTCACGACGAGTCATATCTAATAATACAACGGTTCCATGGAAGGTCATAGAAGAACCGGGAAGAGGGAAGAACCAGGAAAGTGGAATGCGGGGTAGCGATGGCGTTCCTAAGGTCCGAAGGTAGTGAGGACAGAATGAGACATAGCTAAGTAAGAGGAAAAGAAAAAGGGGATACGAGACCGAGTCTCGTATCGTAACAGGTGTGGTGTCAGCTGGAGGAAGTAATTCCTGAGGCTTTGGAGGAGAGCTTGGAGTTGCTGGCAAACCTTGTCCAGGTGAATGGAATGATATACTGCTCAAAACCCAATCAATCAATGGATTATGGCAGGTGAGCCAGTTGTGTCCTAGAACAAGGAAACAAGAGGAATCCAGTGGAGTGACATAGAATGTCATCAGAGTGATGTCACCAGTTTGGAAATGGACAGAGAGGTTGATGGCTTGAGTACTGGTGCTGTTCATGGTTTCATTGAAAAGTCAGAGTTGCAACAGAGGTATGGGGTAGGTTGAAAGATTATTTTTATTTATGAAGGATGTATCAATAAAACAATCAGAGGATCTGGAGTTTGCAAGTGTGGGGAAAGAAGGGATTGGATAAGATACAAGGAAGACAGAGGGCATAAGTGACTTTGGATCAGAAAGAGTGGATGCTTTGAGACAGTGTAGGGAGTGGTGCATCTCTATGGTTGTATCCTTCACTTCTCCTTATTTCCAACACCCTTATATCCTTCATGGGTCTTACTGACTTACTGTTCACTACTCTGCCCAAGTCTGGTGGTAAGACCGATACTCTAGTCTCACCTGGACTACTCTGGTCTATCTTTATTTACTTTGCATTCATTCTACTTTACTACTTCTTCCATACAATTCATTCTTACCTACTTACCTCACCTAACTTCTGCCTTTCATCGACTACGGTGACCTTCTTTCTACTTTTACTTATGACCAACTATCGCCAGGCTGATCAGCTTTATTGGTCCCATACCTTAGAGTTTCACGGCAGCCCAAAAGGGTCACCTTTGTTTCATCAAACCTTCTCCCATCATTCCAACACTAATCTTTGACTTCACTTAAGTATCACT
Organism: Retiboletus flavoniger; assembly: GCA_038089835.1. Classification (NCBI taxonomy): domain Eukaryota; kingdom Fungi; phylum Basidiomycota; class Agaricomycetes; order Boletales; family Boletaceae; genus Retiboletus; species Retiboletus flavoniger. Next base: position 12,805 of record JBBPLO010000835.1, on the reverse strand, counting down.
TAGGCCATAGTTATGGACATGGGCATGCCTGGTCCATAAAATCTTTGTATTGCATATTGCAACACAGTTCCCTTTTGCTCACAATGTCCAAACTATGCTAAATGCTATCATCATCATCTCTACCAACAACCAACAATCAACAATCAACAACCAATGTCTACATCTCTTTTCCTACTTCACCACCAATGCTCTCACTGACCAGTCTACTGGTCATACCTCCACCTATACATTCTCCATCTGGTCTTCACAGTAGAGTCTTCCAGACTTTGTTTCTGACCTTCCTCTTCTCTGAAGTCCCTTTTGGGGCAAACTTACTCACTCCCCTACATGCTTTCTTTGGCTAGGACTTGTAGACTACACTTCTCAAGTCCCTCCAGCCTTAGCAGGATTTTTACAACTGGAGCCCACCTCGAGAGATTCACAAAGAGGCTCCAGATGCCGAAGTCTTCAACCTACCACCCAATGACAAGAACTGAAAAATTTTCTTGACCATTTCCAGAATTTGCAAATTAGCGAAGATTCTCTATTTCTGCAACCGGTCTCACCTCACAATGCTTGACACAATTGCTCTGACCTCCCTGAATTATCCGACCTTGACATCAGTCATCTGTTGGACCATGACTCCAACCCATCACCACTAAGTATAGACTGTTTCAATTGGTCTACCGCATCATGCAACCATTCTCCTTCACCATTTGAGACTAATGAATGGTCACTGATCTCTTTACAGACCCTTACCACCCAGACTGCCAATCCTAGTCTAACTCAGGAAGATTTACCTGAGCTCTCAAGTTTCAGTGGTCAGGTCCCCAGGGCATTTATACTGTCCATGCTGCCGAGAGAATCATTATTCCCCATCTCCTGTTTTTTCTCACCACTCACGCAGCTATCCTCCAAATGTTCCTCATCATTGCCATCATCTACTGAATCATCAACCCCATCCCTCTCTTATCTTCTAGAACCTTCCGCCACTTCATACTTAGACCTACTGCTTCTGTTGGGCCCAACACTGGCCCAGTCAATAACACTGTCCTCTACCACTGTATCCTCCATACTCCTGTCTATACCCTTCTCTCTCTCTCTCCCTCCTCTTAGCTCTCACAACTCTATGCCACCAGCACCCCCAATGAACCAACAACTGCCACAGATGCCCCTGCACAGCATCTAGAATGCTCTGAAGTTTGATGGGAGGACACTGGCCTTGTTGCCACGCTTCCTCGAAGATGTCCAATTACTCGGCACAGCCACCAGTATTATGGAAGCAGAGATGGTTCGCACTGCTATATGGTATGCTGACCTCAAAGAGTTGGAAGAATGGGAACTTCTCCAAGAAGTGATCGTCATTCTGGCAGTATGCGCTGACTTCATTAATGTGGTTAAAAAGTTATACCCTGGTTGTGAAGGAGCTAACCATTACTGTCAAGCTAACATACAATACTTGGTCCAGGAATACAGGGCAAAGCCAATGAAAACCCTAGAGAAACTTGGCAAGTATCAATGAAAGTTCCTGAAGATCACCCAGCTCCTAATCATCACCAGAAAGCTCTCCAATCTTGACCACAACACACTCTTTCTGGCCAGTCTACCAGCTGATCTTGAGATCCAAGTCCACCAATGTCTACTCATCACCATGACCGTGCATCACTCTTCAGACCCTTATTTGGTTGATGATGTTGTGGATGCCACAAAATTTTTACTAACAGGCTCAGCTCTTTGTACTCTCCCCACAGCATAGCCATACTACCCCACCTGGGCTATGCCAGCTCCAGTGCCAACTATTCCCCAAGCCACTCCACTAGTGGTAGTGCCAGTTGCAGCTCCTGTTGCTGCCTCAGCCATAAAACAAGAAAATGTGGCTGTGCAGCATGCGGTTCACTGGAACTGTGCATTTTGTGATGACTTCACTCACTTCATGGGCAACTGCCCTCACATCAAGGCATACATATAGTCCGGAAAGGTGACCTGAGGCACAGATGGCTGGCTCTACCTCCCTAATGGAAGATGTATTCCATGCATGCCCAGTACTTGCTGTCTCCAAGACAGCTTAGACTGGATGGCTACTCTGGTCACTACCTCTACCACCACTACCATTACTATGGGAATTCTTTTGCTCACCTGTCCTGACACTGACACTGTTTTAGACATTGAACTGTCGGTCTTCATGGCCCCAGTTGAAGATCCAGACATTGAGGCTGACCCTGCCCTTGCTGACATCGATTTTCAGCCATACATAGCCAAAGCTTGGGCTAGTTTCCAAGCCAATAAGGCTAAAGACAAAGGCAAGCAAGCCTGCTTTGATGGCATTGAGGTGCCCTCTCGAAAGACCAGTTGCACTGCTCCATGAATGACTGCCACTGCTGAGGAGATCATTTCTCTGGCAATCTCAGCAGCTCGTACTATGCCATCAGAAGCGCTGAGGCCTGCAACTCTGGCACCACCAGCACCTCAGCCAACCCCATCCACATCTAAAAGTAACATCCCCTTTCACCCTAATCACACTAACATTGTTCCTACTGCCCTAACCAGGCAATTCAGATACACCTTTCCCCTAGAAGATGAGACCACACCAAAGTGCATCTTAGACTGGGTTCTCAAGACTTCCATCTTGATTCCAGTCAAAGAACTCATGTTCATGGCCCCAGAGGTTCACAAGCAACTTCAGGAGCTTTCTACTACCAAACATATCCTGTTACACTAGACTGAGTACCAGCAGGGTCTCAAGTGAGTCGCTTAGGATGCAAGGGACGACAGAGGTTACTCAGGGATGTACACCAATAGAGGACTTCAATGAATGACTTGTGACTGATGGGAAGTCAGGCAATGAGGACTTCTGCTAGGTCAATAGCCTAGACAGTGGACTAAGGACTAAGTGCAGGCTCAAGGGGTGATCCTTAGCCTGAGTGGGTTGGTTACAGATGACTGAGGGAGTGAGGAAGGGACCAGAGGAGTGAGCAAAGCAACTCATAGATTGAGAACAAGGTAAACTAAGTACAAGGGCTAGCTTAGTCTACTCTAATGAGTCAAGGGTATATGCCTGTAAATGAGTTAGTGACAGTGGATATAGGGAATGACAAATGTGGTAGTTGGATGTGTTGAGAGAGGGATAGTGGGTACTGGGCCATGGATGGGGTGAAGGGACTTCCACAGCTATGAGGCAATAGCTGTGGTGGACTAAGTACAGTGGTGGCCTTTCAAGAGCTCATTGGACTAGGCGATACTCACATAGAGACCGATGTCTAGCCAGAGAGGAGGGATCGCAGGGGAGAGGGCCTGGTGAGAGAAGATTGAGAAGATTAAGCTTAGAGAATACATGAGGATGGAGTGGACTATAAGTACAGCTGCCAAGGATGATTACATGAAGGGATGTGTCAGTGTCAAAGATAAGGAATAAGTCAGAGATAAGGGTCTCTGAGTCATGGTAAGTCATCTCTAATAATACAACAGTTCTGAGGAAGGCTGGTAGTCAGCAAAGGGTGGAGGAAACCAGGGAAATGGTACACGAGGCAGTAATGGCATACCTACAGTCCGAGGGGAAGAGCAAGGAAGAGATAAGGTTTAGCTAAGTGAAAAGAGGAAAAGAAGAAAAGGTATCCATGATTGTAACATTACCCCCATACTAGGTGGGGAGTCCCTGACAACTCTTCTCTAAAGGTCGATGTATCCTCCAGTGGGAGATCTGGTCATGTTAGCATAAGCCTGCTTATTGAAGACATCATCAATGTCATTGTTGCCATAGTTCATGGTCTCGATGGGGGAGTGGGCACAGTGTGGATATCAGTTGATGTGGCACCTAGGAGGTGGAACAGGGTGTGGAGGCATAGATTGTGAGCAGCAGTTGCAGTGATGGACAGGAGAGCAGGATCCTCGGGAGCAGCTGGAGGAGGAAGAGAAGTGTGGGGGTGCAGGTGGTCATCATAATGAACAGGAGGTTTGGGGGTGTCCAGGCACAAAGTTAAGACAGAGTGGGCATTGGTAGACCTGGCAATTGGCTCGAAAGTGGCCGAGGTAATGACAGTGAAAACACACTTCCCAGTAGTGGGGGTGCAATGAAAGGAGGGGGGTGTGTCCTTCATTGCTGGTCCACATAGCCTCAACTCGGGCTAAGAAGTCTAGTTTGGCCGGGCCTAAAGAGGAAGAAGAGGTGGATGGGATGGTCTACCCTCAGGTAGAGTGTTGAGACTCAAACTCACATTGGTAGTGGTCAAGGTCTTGTAGGAACTCTAGAGCTCCGAGTTGATATCCAAGATGGAGTAGGGTGGCTCAGAGTTCTCGGTGGATGGTAGATATGACTGAGCCTCAGTAGGCAAGGTTGGTGTCAGAGAGTCATGGGGGAATGAGGCCAAGGTGGGCGGTTTGTAAATAGGCTTTCAAGAGTAATTCAATAGGAGATGTGTCCTCCATGAATGACTGGAGGGGTATCATGATATGGGAGTCCATTAGGGTGGACACGAGCTCCTGCATGTCATCATGGGTGGAGTAATCTTCTCTGAGGTGGTGTGCATATAAGGGTATGTTGATGCTGAGGATAGGAGTGGGGATGATGGTGGTGAGAGAGATAGGAGGGAGTTCCAAGGATGGGGTACAGTTATCCCATAGAGGGGCAGAGGATGAAGCAGGGTTTCCCCATCTGGGGGAAGGAATGCAGGAGGAAGACAAGAGGGGGTCATAGACCATGGATGAATGCAAAGCTATAGTAGGAAAGTCTATAGGTAAATCCTCAGCAGACACAATGTTGTCAGTGAGCAGGGAAGAAATGGTAGGAGATGAACATAGGGAAGAGACAGTAGAGATAGACAGAGAGATGGGAGAGATGGACATGATGGTTTTGTTTGGATGGTTTTTGTTTTTGATATTACAAGGAGAGAGGAAAGAGGAGGGGATCTAAGTAGAAAAGGCGTGGGGGTTTGCCTTTTTATAAGCAGCAAGAGTGGTCTGTGCATGCTTGAGTTCTTTTTTGGGAAGCCAGGAGTCATCGTCAGTGGAATAACCCTTCCACCTGACCAGATAGTGGTGCTTATCCGAAGCTCCATGGTGATGTATGATCTTTTCTACTTCATACTCTGCTTGTCTGCCAATGAGATCCAGCGGGTTCTTTTTGAAATGAGTGCCATAGATGGCATTCTGCTGATAGGGTGATAAGAGAGAAGCATGGAAGATGGGATGTATCTTCCAGATGGTCAGTAGTTTTAGCTGGTAGGTTACTGTGGAAAGTACATGGGTGATAAGAAATGGTCCTTTCCTCCTGGGGGAGAACTTGGGGTTAGCGAGTTCTCGGCAGAGATTACAAGCTTCTAGCCAAACGTGGTCACCCTTCTTGAATGGAGTGAAGGAATGACATGATCTCACTGCCATTACTTGGCATGTGAGTTCATGGAAAGCTAAGGCTTCATTACGGGCGGAGGAGAGTGTTACGATACAAGACTCGGTCTCGTACCCTCTTTTCTTTTCCCTTCAGCTAAGCTCAGTCTCCTCAATTCTTTCGACCGGACACTCACTGCGATCCCTCCTCTTGAGCTAGACATTGGTCTCTACGTGAGTATCGCCTAGCTCAACGAGCCCTCCCGAAAGACCACCACTGCACTTCGTCCACCATACGTGTTACCTTGCACATATGGAAGTCTCCTCGCCTTGCTCGTCGCCCATTCCCCCCACTATCACTTTCTCATCACATCCAACTACCGTGTTTACCAATCTCTTACCCATTACTGTCGCTAACCGTTTACAGGTGTAGTTCGTACGAGTAGCACTAAGCAGCCCTTTGTACTTAGTTACCTTGACACTCAATCTTACGAGCTCTAAGCCACTCCTCGTTCCCCCTCGTCGCTGTCTGTTATCAGCACACTGAAGCTAAGGGACTTCCCTGAGGCTTCCACCTTGAACCTTTGACCCGAACTTAAGGGAACCCCCTTGAAGTTCACTCGCAGGCCGTTTGGCGTCGCTACTGTTCGTAGGACTCTCCTTCGAACGCGTGTCTCCGAAGTCCTCTGTCGGAACATCTTGAGTATCCTCCTTTGTCTTCGTATCCACAGAGAGCTCACTCTGAGTCCCCGCTGGTATCCCCTAGCCCAGCGTAACAGAGAGTTCTTTTAGCCGTTCTTTCATGGTGGATACAGAGGAAGTTGGAACTATGGTTGGTAAAGGGTTAGGTTCATAACCCATAGGGAGGTAGAACAGTGATTTGTTAGTAACCAAGTAGGGTCGGTTGTGAGTGAATTCCGCTTGGGTGATTTGTTTAGCCCAAGAAGTGGGTGAGTCTCTGCAGAAGATCCAAAGATAGGTTTCAATCTCTTGGTTGACCTGTTCAGTTTTGCTGTCAGTCTGAGGGTGGAAGGTGGTGGATAGGGCAAGCTTGTAATTGAGGATTCTCCTAAGCTCTTTCGAGAAGGCAGAGGCAAATTGGGGGCCTTGGTCAGAGATGATTTTGTCTGGTAATCCAAATCTAGAATAGACTTTGTAGGCGAAAGGGGTTGCCATGCTGGCAGCAGTAATGGTTTTCTTAGTGGGGCAGAGAATTACCCCCTTCATAAGGCCGTGGTCGACCACAACCAGAAGACTGTCAAAAGCCTTGGAGGGGGGAAGGTCAGTGATTAGATTGCAGGAGATTTGTTGGAAAGGGTGAGAACAGGAGGAGCAAATGGGGAGGAGTGGTGGCATGGTAGGATGGGTGTTAGTCTTATTTTGCTGGCAGATGGCACAGCCTTCAACATAGTTTTTGATATAGGTGGCCATGGTGGGCCACCAGTACTGAGTGGAGGTAAGTTGTTAGGTTTTCAGGTAGCCAGGGTGGCCAGTGGTAGGGTGATCATGGTGTTTCTGTAGGATAGCTTGCTGGGCATCCGGTGGGGCATAGACATGTCAATTATAGGTGAGAACACCATCGACAGACTGCCAGGGGGAGAGATGGGCATGGAAGGACACAGGGAGTTTGGACAAGATGGTTTGGAGGGCCACTAAGACAGTAGGGTCTGTTTTGCAACAGTCAGAGATTTTGTTGGAGAGGAGGGTGTCAATGGAGGATACAAAGAGGTTAGTGGGAAGGAGAGTGATGTTGGAGTTGTCTGACTCATTGATTTTGTGGTCCATGCGATGAGAAAGTGCATCAGGACAGGCGAGTTGGGTGGTGGGGGTATAGGAGAACTTCAGGTCAAAGTCCACTAGGTCTAGAAGCCAGTAGGCTTGGTGATGGTTGAGATCCTGGGATTTTCGGAAGTAGGTGAGGTTTTTATGGTTGGTGAAGACCTGGACGGGAAATGGGGAATCATGGAGGTAGTGTTTCCAAGCTTGGAGGGCTCGGATCACAGTGAGGAGCTCTCAGTCATGAATGTTGTAGTTTCATTCTGCAGGGAGAAATGACTGAGAGCTGAACAAACAGGGTTTCCATTCTTCATTCAAGTTGAGTTGTTGGAGGATGCCACTGGTGGCAAATTTAGAGGTGTCAGTGGCGAGGGCAAACTGGACAGCAGTATCTGATAATTGGAGTATTGGTTGGGAGAGGAAACATTTTTTGAGTTGATCAAAGGCTGTTTGGCATTCAGTAAACCATTTCCATGGTTGGTTCTTCTTTGTAAGGTCAATGAGTGGGCAGGTGACAGTGGAGTATCCCACAATGAAGCATCTGTAAAAATTGGTGAATCTGAGGGATGATCAGACTTGTTTTATGGAGGTAGGAGTGGGCCATTTGGAAATGCCTTCAAGTTTTACCAGGTCCATGGAGACCTGGCTGGGTCATACGATCATGCCAAGATATTCAACTTTCTCAGTGGTGAATTTACATTTTTCTAGTTGAGATGGAGGTCGAGTTCCATCATACATTGTAGTACCCATTTGGTATGGTCAGTGTGGGTGTTGTCATCTGGGGAGAAGATTGTTACGATCCATGCTGGATCACCCTTTTTCCTTTTCTTTTTCCTTTTACCTAGCTAAGTCCTCATTCGCCTCTCATCTTATCTCAGACCTAGGAACTCCGTTTATGCCTCGAGTTCCGCTTCCCCGGTTCCTTCCATTCCGTCTTATCTCAGAACCGTTGTATTATTAGAACTGACTTGTTGTGACTCATCCTTATCTACAGATGACTCACTCCTTATCTCGGGTTTACTAAGAACCCATTACCTAAGCATCTTGGCATATGTACTTATATCCCACCCTCTGCCTTGTACTTTCTTCAGCTTAGTCTACTCAATTCTACGAGCTCTAAGCCCACTCCTTGCTTCACTCATCGCTGTCTGTAACCAGCACACTGAGGCTAAGGGACTTCCCTGAGACCTCTACCTTGTACCTTCGTCCCGGACTTAAGGAAACCCCTTGAAGTCCACTCACAGGCCGTTTGGCATTGCTTCCATTCAAGGCACCCCCTTGAACGCATGTCTCCGAAGACTACTGTTGGAACACCTTGCGTATCCTCCCTCGTCTTCGTATTCACATAGAGCTCACTTTGAGTCCCCGCTGGTATTCCATAGCCCAGCATAACAAAAGACTAAGCTACCTCTCTACAGACGACTTTCAGGTTGTTCTACCAACCCACTCCCGCCTTCGGTCTGCATGGGGTGATTCCCTGGACAACCACGCACCCCCTTTCCGTGATCAGCCTGTACGGGGTGATTCCCTGGGCACTGCGCCACCATTAGCTCCCACTGGTTCCTACCCTGAGGTGCGCCTGAACAAGGCCAGTCCTCCCCTGAACCCTCATCCCCCTCGTCCCTCGAACACTCAGACCCTGACGTCCACCCCACCTCTCTCCAAGAGGAAGAAGACACTATCCACCTTGCCCAAGGACTCGCCCAACAACTTAGTATTCCGGCAGTTCCTTCCCCTATGACTTCCACTCCCACTGCCATGCAACCGAGCGTGTCTCTCCCTACCAGACCTACCAAGCCACCCACCCTTCGGGTTCCCTCTCTCTCGCACGCGCCCCACCATCACAACCTCGCCCTCGCCCCCAGCAGCTATGTCTTCAAAGGAACTATGCCTTGGAGCCCCTGAGCCCTTCGATGGGTCCTATGATAAATCTGAACAGTGGTTCAACACTGTTCAGTTCTACCTCCTCATCAACACCGACGTCTATGACACTGACGCGAAGAAAATCGTGTTTGCTCTTTCACATATGACCCAAGGATCCGCTGCCATCTGGGCAGCAACCTTCCGACAAAAGTGCTGCTCCACCGGAACCATCAACCTGGGAACAGTCGCCGCCTTCACTGCCGAGTTCCTAGCCACTTTCAAACACCAAGACTCCATTGGAAACGCCATCGCCTGGCTCTCAACCACGCGAATGCAGAAGAAGAAGGAGGGGTTCTCCCCAACCCTCCTCAACTACATCGCCATGTTTCACAGCAAGGTTGCAGTTGCCCAGATCACAGACGACAACGTCCTCATTGCCTACTTCACAGCAGGATTACCCTCATCCATCATGTACAAAATCTATGTGATGGAAACTCCTCCCACCACCATCGCCGACTGGTACTCTAAAGCAATGCACTTCGATAACATGTGGACCTGCGCCCACAAAGTCGCCTCCAGATCCGGAGCAACATGCATGAAGAACTTCACCTTCACCCCAAAACTCCGAGTCGACCCCAATGCCATGGACGTTGACGTCATGCGAACAATCACCAAGATGACCCCTGAAGAAAAGCAAAGGTGCATCAAGAACAACCTTTGCTTCTGATGCCGCCAAAACAGCCACTCCTCTCGGAACTGCCCAACTTTCTCTCCACAGAAACCGACGACCCCTCACCCACCTACCAAGAAGGTGGCGGAGGTGGCCAACAATGAAGATCTTCCCCACCTCCAAGAAATCGAAGATAACGAAGAAGACGAGGAATCGGTAAAGGCCGTATTCCTCCAGGATTTTTAGAAAGGAAGCCTACCTCAACGTTAGCCCCTTCCTACATTGCCTCTGTACTTGTAAAAGCTGTGACCAAATCAATGATCATCCCTGTCCAAGTCATACACCCCTCGTACACCATGAAAACCGTCGACACCAAAGCGCTCATCGATAGCGGCGCAAGCATCTCCTGCATAGACTACGACTTTGTCACAAAGCACAAACTCCCCACAACAAAGCTAGCCATCCCCATCCTCACTAAGAACACGGATGGAACCACAAACCATCAAGGAAAAATCACCCACACGTGTTCCCTATTCCTCAACATCGAAGGACTAGCCCAAAAGGTCCTATTTCATGTCATGCACCTAGGACGCAATAACCTCATCCTGGGACTCCCCTGGCTCCGCGTTGCCAACCCAAGCATCGACTGGACCACTCGCACCCTGACTCTCGATGAATCCATCGACCAGTCTAAACTCCACCACCACAAACACAAGAAAGACCTGGAATGACATAACAAGGTCTTTACCTTCCCCATCCACGAACCAGACTCCATCCCCGTCCGAACCATTTCTCACGACCACCTCCACAACTACCTCGACCGGGAAGTGGAGGAGAGATACCTCAACGTTGCCATCCACAACCGCTCAGTCTTCCGCATCATCCATTGCGGATCCCGATTTCTTCACGCCTCACAAATAGCCAAGATCACCAAGGCTACCGAGCTTGCCAAAGAGGAAGCCCTCGCCACCCCAAAAACCTCCCTACCTCCAGAGTATGCCGAGTTCAGCTTGGTCTTCTCCCAAGAAGCCACAGACCATCTTCCCCCGTCCAGACTGTATGACCACAAGATCTCCCTCAAACTTGGGAAGATCTATCCCCTCTCCCCTGACAAGAAAACCGCCGCAGACAAATTCATCGACGAAAACCTTGCCGCTGGGAAAATCTCTCCCTCAAAATCCCCCCAAGCCTCGCCCTTCTTCTTCGTCCACAAGAAGGACAGAGGATTACGCCCCTGTCAAGACTACCGAAAACTCAACGAGGCAACCGTGCGCGACACCTACCCATTCCCCCTCATCTCTGAACTCATTGACAAACTCAAAGATGCCCGTAAGTTCACCAAGTTCAATGTCCAATGGGGATACAACAATATCCAAATTGCCCCAGAAGACCGATGGAAAGCAGCCTTCATGACCCACTGTGGTCTTTTCGAACCGAATGTCATGTACTTCGGACTCACTAACTCCCCCGCCACATTCCAGAGGTTTATGAACGACTCTTTCGGAGACTTGATCGCTGAAGGATGGCTTGTCATTTACATGGACGACCTCCTCATTTTCTCGTCCGACGAAGCAACTCACACTGACAGAACCCGCCACGTTCTCCAATGCATGATGGAGCTTGACCTCCACCTCAAACTAGAAAAGTGTAAGTTCGCCATGGACGAGGTAGAATACCTCAGCCTCATTGTCAAACTGGGCCACATCACTATGGATCCCGTCAAACTAGAGGGCATCGCAAAATGGCCCGTACCAAACACCCTGAAACAAGTCCGCTCCTTCCTGGGATTCACTAACTTCTACAGGCGATTCATCCAGGGTTACTCCACCACTGCACGACCCCTAATTGATCTCACCAAAAAGAACCAACCATGGCAATGGTCTCCTGCCTGTCAGGACGCCTTCGATGCCCTCAAGGACACCTTCCAGTCTCAACCCGTCCTGCAACTCCCCAACACCAGTGCCCAATTTGTGGTCGCTACCAATGCCTCCAAATTCGCCTCTGGTGCTATCCTCCAACAACTTGACCCCAATGGAGAGTGGAAACCCTGCTCCTACATCTCCCAATCGTTCAACCCCGCCGAATGAAACTATAATGTCCATGACCGCGAACTCCTCGCCGTCATGCACGCCCTGTCCGCCTGGCGTCACTACCTCCAAGGCGCTCCCTTCCCTGTCAAAGTCTTCACCGACCATCGAAACCTCACCTATTTCCGCAAACCCCAAGACCTTAACCGATGACAAGCGCGCTGGTTACTCGACCTCGTGGACTATGACCTCGAGTTCTCCTACACCCCCGCTGCCAAACTTGCCACCCCTGATGCCCTATCCCACCACGCAGATCATGACTCCCATGAGACGGACAATTCTGCTGTCACCCTTCTTTCCGAAACAGTGTTCATTACATCCATCGATACCCTCCTCGCCAAACAAATCTCCAACGAATGCACCATCGACCCCACAGCCCTCCAAGCCATCCAGTCCCTCTCTGCACCACTCCCTGCATCCTTCCAAGCCCGCTTCTCCCCCTGGCAGTCCATCAACAGTGCCCTCACCTTCAACGGCCATCTCTATGTTCCCCCCAACTCCCGCCAAGCAGTATTGGCCAAACATCATGACCACCCCACTGCCGGCCACCCCGGCTATCTGAAAACCCATCAACTCGTCGCCGCCGAATGCTGGTGGCCCGGCCTCGCCACCCACGTCCGTAACTACGTCTCCGGCTGTGCCATCTGCCAGCAAAATAAAACCAATACCCACCCGACCACCCCTCCTCTTACACCCATCCCCTCCTCCTACTCCCATCCCTTTGTTACGGTTTTTCTCCCTCATCATCGAACTCTGCTCGTCATTCACTTTGCTTCCATCATCTCTTGGAGAGGTAGGAGATTACCTCACACGCGGTTGGCCTTCCTACTCTTATGTGGCCCCTCCTCGTTATTTGTATGTAGACTACCACTAGATCACCACCCTACCATGACTGTCGCCATGGACACCGCTCCTAACTAGATTCTCTCACATCTAGTTGTTTCCATTTCCTTCCATTTCCTTCCACTTCCCACGTGCCGTCCGTCTCTTAAATAGTTGCATCCTACCTTGTAGAGTTCCCCATTCTCGATCTGCGCAATACTAGCATTACATCTTGAGTCCCTCCTCAGTCTTGATCTCCTCGCCTCTTAGTGATTCTAAGAAGCCCACT
>JBBPLO010000831.1:0-14465 GCA_038089835.1 Retiboletus flavoniger | reverse complement strand
GGAAGGAGTTGGCTATGCTGCTAAGATTGATGGAAGGATGGATGGAGACCTTTACCTTCAAATTTTGAAGGATGAACTCCTAGATTCCCTTGAGTATCATGGTCTCAATCCTCCTGACATCTTCTTTCAGCAAGACAATGATCCCAAACACACCTGCAAGAAGGTCAAGGAGTGGCTAGATGAGCAGGAATTTAGGACCATGGTATGGCCTGCACAGTCTCCTGACCTCAACCCCATAGAACATCTCTGGTATTACCTGAAAAGGAGGCTTGCAGAGTATGAGCACCCTCCTAAGGGAATAGAGGAGTTGTGGAGGAGAATTGTGGAGGAGTGGAACAAGATACCAGCTAAGGCATGTCAGGATTTGATTGAAAGGATGCCTAGGAGGATTGAGGCAGTGATTAAAGCCAAAGGAGGTTATACCAAGTACTAATATTTCTCAAATATCTTAATTATTAGGAAAGTGTTACAACTCTCGAGCGCCCCTATCCTTTTTCCTTCGTCATGTGTCCTTGTCCCTTGTCCACACACCTCCGCTCACCCTGCAGGAGAGTACCCCTCTCTTTTTAGCCACTGCAGCAGTACACCCAACCCCTGTCCTAGCTCTCAGCTACCTCTGAGCATCCCTTCGTCCTACCCCTAGTCCTCGGCTATCTCCAAGTTCCCCTCTAGTGTCCTCCTGAGGAACCCATGTGACCCTCATGTGACTGTGTATCCCTTGTGACCCTCAAGGCTCTACCTGTGTCCTCGCCTCCTATCCGCTAGGCAACTACCCTTAGCTAACCCATAGCTAACCCCAGCCCTGGCTACCTCTGGTCCCTCACCTCCTATCTAGGATCCCTCATCCCCGCTACGTCCTCATGACCTCCACAGCACCCATGACTTCCATGTGACCTATGCGTCCCTCCATGTGATGCTTACGCCTAACCCATGTCTCACTGTCGACTGGTACTCACCCTGCATATCCCGATCCTCTCCCTGTCTCATCCTGGTATCCCCCACGGACCTCCTTATCATCCTAGCTTATGTATCCCTCCCATGCATATCCTCCATTCCGTGTCTTGGCACCACCTCATGCCCCTGTCTTAGCCTATGCATCTACTACGTGTCCCCTCGTGTTCTCTCAGCATCACCATGTGCCCCTGTCTTAGCTTACGCGTCTACTACGCGTTCCCTCATGTTTCCTTGGCCTAGATGGCCATCTCTTATTCTTCGCCTCGGCATCACACCAAGCCTTCTTCTTGCTTATGCATCCCCTCACATCCTCTTGGCCTAGATGGCCATCGTATGTTCCTCATGGTACGCCTGCTAATCAACGTATTGTTTCTCGTCTATAGATATCTCTTCCATGCTCCTCATGGACTCTTTGCTTACCCATGACTTGCACTATATCTATTACATGATCTGTGCACTCCTAGCACTGGTATACTGTAAGTCCTCATATGTCTCTTGTCTTATCTCGGACTTAGGAACTCCGTTCACGCCCCAAGTTCCGCCTCCCCAGTTTCCTCCTATCTCTCTTATCGCGGAACCGACTGTATTATTAGAACTGACTCATCGTGACTCATCCTTATCTACTGTGGATGACTCACTCCTTATCTTGGACCTACTAGAAGTCCATTACCTAACCCCCTTGGTGTCTGTACTTATATCGCTCCTCCCGCATGTACTTCTCCTTAGCTTAGTCTACTCAATTCTATGAGCTCTAAGCCACTCCTCGCCCCTCTCGTCGCTGTCTGTTATCAGCACACTGAAGCTAAGGGACTTCCCTGAGGCTTCCACCTTGAACCCTTGTCCTGGACTTAAGGATTGCCCTTGAAGTCTAACTGCGGGTTGTTTGACGTCACTTCCCTTCAAGGAACCCCCTTGAAGGCGTGTCTCCAAAGACTTCTGTCAGAACACCCGGAGTATCCTCCCTTGTCTTCGCTTTACCTTGAGCTCACTTTGAGTCCCCGCTGGTATTTCATAGCCCAGTGTAACAAAAGACTAAGCTAGCTCTCTATGGACGACTTTCAGGTTGCTCCTCTTATCTGCTCCTGCCTTCAGTCCGCATGGGGTGATTCCCTGGACAACCGCGCACCCCTCTTCCATGATCAGCCTGCACAGGGTGATTCCCTGGGCACTGCGCCACCATTAGCTCCCACTGGTTCCTTCCCCGAGGAACGCCTGAACAAGGCCAGTCCTTCCCTGAACCCTCATCCCCCTCATCCCCTGAACACTTGGACCCCGACGTCAACCCCACCTCTATCCAAGAGGAAGACGAAACCCTCCACCTCACCCAAGGCCTTGCCCACCATCTTGGCATTCTGAGAGTTCCTTCCCCTGAGACTCCCACTCCCACTACCATGCAACCAAGCGTGTCTCTCCCTACCAGACCTAGTAGACCGCCTGCCCTCACAGGCTTCCCACTCGCTCGCATGCACCCCACTGTCACATCCTTGCCCTTGCCCTCCCCTCCACCAACCATGTCCTCCAAGGAACTACGTCTTGGAGCCCCTGAACCCTTCGATGGGTCCTACGATAAATCCGAACAGTGGTTCAACACTGTCCAATTCTACCTCCTCATCAATGCCGACGTCTACGACACTGACGCGAAGAAAATCACGTTTGCTCTTTCACATATGACCAAGGGATCTGCCACCATCTGGGCAGCGACCTTCCAACAGAAATGCTTCTCTGCTGGAACCATCAACCTAGGAACCGTCGCCACCTTTACCACCGAGTTCTTAGCTGCCTTCAAACACCAAGACTTGATCGGGAATGCCATCACCTGGCTCTCCACCACCAGGATGCAAAAAAAGAAGGACGAATTCTCCCCGTCCCTCCTTAACTATATCGCCACCTTCTGCAGCAAAGTCACCGTCACCCAGATTACAGACAACAACGTCCTCATCGCCTACTTCACAGCAGGCCTACCCTCGTCCATCATGTATAAAATCTACACAATGGAAACACCCCCAACCACAATCTCTGACTGGTACTCAAAGGCCATGCACTTCGACAACATGTGAAACCGCACCCACGAAGTCACCTCCAGATCTGGAGCCACCTGTGCAAAGAACATCTCCTTCACCCCAAAACCCTGAGTCGATCCCAATGCCATGGACATTGATGTCGTCTGAACCATCTCCAAGATGACCCCTGAAGAGAAACAGCGGTGCATCAAGAACAACCTCTGCTTCTGATGCCGCCAAAGTGGCCACTCCTCCCGGAATTGCCTGGCCTTTTCCCCACAGACTTCAAGGGCCCCTCACCCACCTACCAAGAAGGTGGCAGAGGTGGCTGATGACGAAGACCTTTCCCGCCTCCAAGAGGTAGAAGACGACGAAGAAGATGAGGAATCTGTGAAAGCAGTGTTCCTCCAGGATTTTTAGAAAGAAAGCCTACCTCGACGTTAGCACCTTCCTACATCAACTCTGTACTAGTAAAGACTGTGACTAAATCTATGATCATTCTGGTCCAAGTCATACGTCCCTCGTACACCATGAAAACCATCGACACCAGAGTGCTCGTTGATAGTGGCGCTAGTATCTCCTGCATTGACCACAGCTTCATCACCAAACACAAACTCCCTCTGACAAAGCTCACCTCCCCCATCCTCACTAAAAACGTGGATGGGACCACCAACCACCAAGGAAAGATCACCCACACATGCTCCCTGTTCCTCAACATTGAAGGACTCACCCAGAAGGTCCTTTTCCATGTCATGCACCTAGGATGAGACAACCTCATCCTGGGACTCCCATGGCTCCGCTCTGCCAACCCGAAGGTCGACTGGACCTCTTGCACCCTCACCCTGGAAGAATCTATCAACCAGTCTGCCCTTCTACACCATGAACATAAAAAGGACCTTGACTGACACAACAAGGTTTACTCCTTTCCGATACACGAACCCGACTCCATCCCAGTCCACACCATCTCCCATGACCACCTCTATAATTATCTCGACCGAGAAGTGGAGGAGAGATACCTAAATATCACCATATGCAACCGATCTGTATTTCAGATCATACGCTGCGGATCCAGATTCC
Source organism: Retiboletus flavoniger (assembly GCA_038089835.1). Classification (NCBI taxonomy): domain Eukaryota; kingdom Fungi; phylum Basidiomycota; class Agaricomycetes; order Boletales; family Boletaceae; genus Retiboletus; species Retiboletus flavoniger. Next base: position 10,434 of record JBBPLO010000831.1, on the reverse strand, counting down.
TCGGTGCCTCACAGATAGCAAAAATCACCAAAGCTACTGAACTCACCAAGGAAGAAGCCCTTGCCACCCCAAAAACCTTGTTACCCCCGGAATACAAGGAATTCAAGTCAGTCTTCTTCCAAGAAGCCGCTGACCACCTCCCCCCATCCAGACCCTACGACCACAGGATCTCCCTGAAACCCAACTTCTCCCCAAACATCAGGAAGATATATCCTCTCTCCCCAGATGAAAAAGCTGCAGCCAATAAATTCATTGACAAAAACCTCACCACAGGAAAGATCTCCCCTTCCAAATCCCCACAAGCGTCTCCCTTCTTTTTCGTTCATAAGAAGGATGGAGGACTATGCCCCTGCCAAGACTACCGCAAACTCAACGAGGCAACCATTTGCGATGCCTACCCACTCCCCCTCATCTCTGAACTCATCGATAAACTCAAGGACACCTGCAAATTCACCAAGTTCGATGTCCGATGGGGGTACAACAACATCCAAATTGCCCCTGAGGACTGATGGAAGGCCGCCTTCGTAACCCACCGAGGCCTCTTCGAACCCAACGTCATGTACTTCAGCCTCACCAACTCCCCGGCCACTTTCCAGAGGTTCATGAACGATTCCTTCGGAGATTTGATCACCAAAGGATGGCTCGTTATCTACATGGATGACCTTCTCATCTTCTCCCCCGATGAAACCACTCACACTGACAGGACCCACCGCATCCTCCAATGTATGATGGAGCTTGACCTCCACCTCAAACTCGAGAAATGCAAGTTCGCCTCAGAAGAGGTCGAATACCTTGGCCTCATCGTCAGACCAGGGCATATCACCATGGACCTGGTCAAACTCGAAGGTATCTCCAAGTGGCCGGTCCCAACTACCCTAAAACAAGTCTGCTCCTTCCTGGGATTTGCTAACTTCTACAGGCGTTTCATCAAAGGCTACTCCACCACAGCTCGACCTCTCATCGACCTTACCAAGAAGAACCAACCGTGGAAATGGTCCCCCGCCTGCCAAGACGCCTTTGACACCCTCAAAAACGCCTTCCAATCCCAGCCCGTCTTACAACTCCCGAACACCGGCACCCAGTTCGCCATCGCCACTGACGCCTCCAAGTTCACCTCCGGCGCCATCCTTCAACAACTCGACTCCAACAGAGAATGGAGACCCTGCTCCTATATCTCCCAGTCGTTCAACCCCACCGAGTGGAACTACAACGTCCATGACCAAGAACTCCTCACCGTCATGAGAGCTCTATCCGCCTGGCGACACTACCTTCACGGCACCCCCTTCCCTGTCAAGGTCTTCATTGACCACTGCAACCTCACTTACTTCTGCAAACTCCAGGACCTCAACCGGCGCCAGGCACGGTGGCTCCTTGACCTCACTGACTACGACCTCGAATTCTCCTATACCCCTGCCGCCAAACTCGCCGCCCCTGATGCCCTCTCTCGCCAACCTGACCTTGACTCCCACGAAATGGACAACTCCGCCATCACACTCCTCCTGGAGACCGCCTTCGTCACATCTGTTGACACCCTCCTCACTAAACAGATCTCCGACGAGTGTACCGTTGATCCGACTGCCCTCCAAGCCATCCAATTCCTCTCCGCGCCACTCCCCGCGTCCTTCCATGCCTGTTTCTCCCCCTGGCAGTCCGCCAACGGTACCCTCACCTTTCACAGACGAGTGTACGTTCCCCCCAACTCCCGCCAAGTGGTCTTGGCCAAGCACCATGACCACCCCACTGCTGGCCATCCCAGCTACCTTAAAACCTGCCAACTTGTCGCCACCGAGTGCTGGTGGCCTGGCCTTGCAGCCCATGTCCGTAACTACATCTCCGGCTGTGCTGTATGCCAGCAAAACAAGGCCAACACCCACCCGACCTCCCCTCCTCTGACACCCATTTGCTCCTCCTGCACCTGCCCTTTCCAACAGATCTCCTGCGACCTCATCACTGACCTCCCCATCTCTGACACATTTGATAGTCTCCTGGTCGTGGTCGACCACAGCCTTACGAAGGGGGTAATTCTCTGCCCCACAAAGAAAATCATCACCGCCAACGGGATAGCCACCCTATTCGCCCACAAAGTCTACTCCCAGTACGGTCTCCCAGACAAAATCATCTCCGACCATGGCCCCCAGTTCGCCTCCGCGTTCTCCAAAGAACTGGGACGAATCCTCAATTACAAGCTTGCCCTCTCCACCGCCTTCCACCCCCAAACCAACAGAGAAATGGAGAGAGTCAACCAAGAGGTAGAGACCTACCATTGCATCTTCTGCAGAGATGACCCTACTTCGTGGGCCAGTAAGATTTCCCTAGCCGAGTTCATCCACAACCACTGCCCTCACTTGGTCACTAACAAATCTCCGTTCTTCCTCCTCATGGGCTATGAATCTAACCCCTTGCCCACTCTAGTCCCCACCACTAACGTTCCTGCCATCGAAACTTGACTCAAAGAGCTCTTCTCTGCCTGAAATGAAGCCCTCGCTTTCCATGAACTGGCTCACCAAGTAATGTCAGAATGAAACAAATGCCCCTTCACCCCTTTTAATAAAGGAGATAAGGTATGGCTCAAGGCACGAAACCTCTGCCGGGAACTAGCCAACCCCAAATTTGCTCCCAAAAGAGAAGGACCCTTTGTTATCACTGATGTCCTATCTCCCGTCTCCTACTGTCTAGCTCTCCCAAAAACATGGAAACTCCACCCCATGTTCCACACTTCTCTCTTATCACCCTATCACCAAAACACCATCTATGGCCCCCATTTCAAAAAGAACCCACTGGAGCTTATCGGCAGACAAACGGAGTATGAAGTAGAAAAGATCATATGTCACTGTGGTGCTTCGGATAAGCGCCACTATCTAGTCCAATGGAAAGGTTACTCCGCTGATGATGACTCCTGGCTCCCCGAAAAGGATCTCAGGAACGCATGGACCACTCTCCTTGCCTATAAGAAGGCACACCCACGCACTTTTCCCCCTTAGCCCTCTTTCTCCCCCTCTCTCGTAGACTACCGAAAACAAAGAAAAAACCATCAAAAGAATGTCCTCCATCACCACTGTATCATCCCTCTGTCCTTCTCCCCCTCCCTCGTCTCCTTTTGCTGATGAACGTAATGTTGTCCTCGCAGATGACTTACCTATAGACTTTCCTATGATAGCTTCTCACGCATCCACCATATACAACCCTCTGATGTCATCCTCCTGTGCTGCATCCCCTGGCTGGGGATTCCCCGCTGCTAGTCTCCCACGTTGGGGAGACCGCTCTCCCAAGCTCCCACTGGTCTCACTCACCACCGTCCTTCTGACGCCTATCCTAAGTGTCGACATCCCCATCAACGTGCATCACCTGTGCAAAGACTACCCCTCCCGAGATGACTTGCAGGAGCTTGCGTCGGCGTTAACCGACTCCTGTCTCCTCATTCCTATGCAGTCCTTTGTCGAGGATGCATCCCCCCTGGAGCTCGTCTCCAAACTTTACCTGCAGATCGCCTGCCTCAGCCTTATTTCCCCCAACCCTTCGGATGCGCAGCATGCCTGCCTCCACTCGGTCCTCTCTTCCATCTACTGAGATGCATGCGCCATGTCCCTCCTCCTAGCCTACTAGCTCGGAGCCCTCGAGTTCTTTCAGGACCTTGACAGGTACCTGAAAGAGTACTCCGAACAACAGGCTCGCTGAGCCAACTTCACCCCCTCTGCATCTGCCTCACCCCTTGACCCGGCCAAAATAGACTTCTTAGCCCAAGCTGAAGCCTTCTGGACTGGCAACAATGGTATGACTTCCCTTCTGGAGTCCCACCCCAGGTACCGCCAGGCATGCTTCCATTGCCACTGCCTAGGTCACTTTCGGGCTGACTGCCAAGTCTACCAGTGCCCGCTCTGTCTCACCTTCATCCCGGGTCACTCCCAACAAGCCTGCCCCCTGCATCGGCCACCCCCTCCGCCCCACTTCTCCCCACCCTCAGGATCATCCCAGGGAAGCTGCTCTCCTGAGCAATGCCACAACTGCAGGACTTGCCCAACTCCTCCCCCACGCCCCATACCACCACCGCGTAGTCACAACCACTGATCTCGCCGACACCGCTCCCCTGTCGAGGTCCACAACTACGGTGATGATGATGTCGATGACGTCTTCAATGACATTGCTTACACTAACATAACGGGTTCCCCTGGTGCGGAATACATCAATCTCTGACGAAGGTTCATTGGAGTCTCACCCCTAGCACAGGGGTAATGTTATGATCCATGGTGGATCGCTCCTTTTCTTTTCTCTTCTTTCACTTAGCTAAGTCCTCGTACGTCTCTTGTCTTATCTCGGACTTAGGAACTCCATTCACGCCCTGAGTTCTGCCTCCCCAGTTTCCTCCTATCTCTCTTATCGTGGAACTGACTGTATTATTAGAACTGACTCATCGTGACTCATCCTTATCTACTGCAGATGACTCACTCCTTATCTTGGACCTACTAGAAGTCCATTACCTAACCCCCTTGGCGTCTATACTTATATCGCTCCTCCCGCATGTACTTCTCCTTAGCTTAGTCTACTCAATTCTACGAGCTCTAAGCCACTCCTCGCCTCTCTCGTCGCTGTCTGTTATCAGCACACTGAAGCTAAGGGACTTCCCTGAGGCTTCCACCTTGAACCCTTGTCCTGGACTTAAGGATTGCCCTTGAAGTCTAACTGTGGGTCGTTTGACATCGCTTCCCTTCAAGGAACCCCCTTGAAGGTGTGTCTCCAAAAACTTCTGTTGGAACACCCGGAGTATCCTCCCTCGTCTTTGCTTTACCTTGAGCTCACTTTGAGTCCCCGCTGGTATTCCATAGCCCAGCGTAACAGAAGGTTAATGCCTTATTGCAGGCAGAGGAGAGTTCTTGGAGTCATTGTTCGACTGCAGGAATGGTGGAAGATGGGACTATGGTGGGTAAAGGGTTAGGTTCATATCCCATGAGAAGGAAGAAAGGTGATCTGTTGGTAATGGAGTGGGGTCAATGATTGTGAGTGAACTCTGCTTGAGGAATGCGATCTGCCCATGAGGCAGGGGAATCTCCACAGAAGATGCAGAGATAGATTTCTACTTCTTGATTGACACATTCCATTTTGCCATTGGTTTGCAGATGGAAGGCTGTAGAGAGTGCAAGTTTGTAGTTGAGAATGCAGCCAAGCTCCTTCAAGAAGGCAGAGGCAAATTGTGGGCCATGGTCAGAGATGATTTTGTCCAGGAGGCTGAATCTGGAGTAGACTTTGTGAGTGAAAAGGATGGCCATTCTGGCCACATTGATGGTTTTCTTAGTGGGGCAGAGAATTACCCCCTTCATAAGGCTGTGGTTGACCATGACCAGGAGACTGTCAAAGCCCCCAGAGGGGGAAAGGTCAGTGATCAGATTGCAAGAGATCTGTTGGAATGGGTGGGAGCAAGAGGATTTGATCAGGATAAGAGGAGGTGTGGTCAGGTGTGTGTTGGTCTTGTTTCACTGGCACATGGTGCAGCTGTCAACATAGTTTTTAATGTAGGTGGCCATAGTGGGCCACCAGTATTGGATGGAGATGAGTTGGCAAGTTTTGAAGTAGCCAGAATGGCTGGCAGAGGGATGGTCATGGTGTTTGGCAAGAATCGCTTGGCAGGCATCAGGGGGAGTGTAGATGTGGCCATTGTAGGTGAGCATGCCATCGATGGTCTGCCATAACAAGAGGTGGGAGCAGAAGGAGGTGGGGAGTTTGTTAGAGATGGATTGGAGGGCTGCAAGGGCAGTGGCATTGGTCTGGCAGCCTTCTTTGACTTGGCTAGCAAGGAGGGTGTCAATGGAAGACATGAAGAGGTCTGCAGGAAGGAGCATGACATTGGAGTTGTCTGACTTGTTGGAGTCATGGTCTGCTCTGCATAAGAGGGCATTAGGGCTGGCAAGCTGAGAGGCAGGGGTGTAGGAGAATTTCAGGTCAAAATTGGGAGGTCAAGGAGCCAACAGGCCTGGTGGCAGTTTAGGTCTTGGGATTTGCAGAAGTAGGTGAGGTTTTTGTGGTTGGTGAAGACCTGGATGGGAAATGGGGAGCCATGGAGGTAGTGTTTCCATGCTGGGAGAGCACAGATGACTGTGAGAAGTTCACAGTCATGAATGTTGTAGTTGCATTCCACAGGGAGGAATGACTGGAAGATAAAAGAGCAGGGTTTCCATTCCCTGTTCTTGTCAAGTTGTTGGAGAATCCACTGGTAGCAAATTTGGAAGTGTCAGTGGTGATGGCAAATTGGGTGGTGGTGTTCAGCAGTTGGAGAACAGGTCATGCTAGAAAGCAGTTTTTAAGTGCTTTGAAGGCAGTTTGGCAATCAGAGTCCCATTGCCAGGGTTGGTTCTTTTTGGTGAGGTCAATGAGGGATTGGGCGATGGTAGAGTAGTTAGTGATGAATTGCCTGTAGAAGTTAGTGAATCCTAGGAAGGATTGGACTTGTTTGACAGAAGTGGGAGAAGGCCACTTGGAGATGCCTTTGAGTTTGACAGGGTCCATGGCGACATGGCCAGGGCAGACGATCATGCCAAGGTATTTGACTTTGTTGGCAGCAAACTTACACTTTTCAAGTTTAAAGTGTAAGTCCAGTTTGGTCATGTGTTGGAGGACATGTTTGGTGTGTTTGGTGTGGAGGTTGTCATCTGGGGAAAAGATGAGAAGGTCATCCATGTAAATGACTAACCATTCTTTGGTGATCATGTCATGAAAGGAGTCATTCATGAATCTTTGGAATGTGGCAGGGGAATTAGTAAGCTCAAAGAACATCACATTCAGGTGGAACAGGCCCTGATGAGTCACAAAAGTGGCTTTCCACCAGTCCTTGGATTTGATCTGGACATTGTTATACCCCTATTGAATGTTGAACTTGGTAAATTTCTTGGCATCCTGGAGTTTGTCAATAAGTTCTGAGGCCAAAGGTAGGGGGTAGGCATTCCATACAGTGGCCTCATTGAGTTTTCTGTAGTCTTGGCAGGAATGCAATCCTCCATCCTTTTTGTGGATGAAGAAGAAGGGGGACATCTGTGGGGAGTTAGACAGGGAGATTTTTCTGGTGGCAAGGTTTTCGTCGATGAACTTGTCTGCTGCCTCTTTCTTGGTAGGGGATAGCAGATAGATCTTACCAATAGAAGGCATGAAATCTGGTTTGAGTTTGATCTCATGGTCATAGGGTCTAGTCAGTGGGAGATGGTCAGCAGCGTCTTTGGAGAATACAGAGGTGAATTGTTGGTATTCATCCAAAAGAGTGACTTTCAGGGCATTGAGGGCTTTCACCTTAGTGAGTTCTGTCACTTGGGTGATCTTGGTGATTTGTGAGGCTCAGAGGAATCTAGAGCTGCAGCAGATGATGCAGAACACAGAGCAATTGCAAATGGCCATGTTCATGAAGACATCTTCAGTGGTCCAGTCATTGTAATTCTGAAGGTGGTTGTGAGATATTACCTGCACCAGGATAGAGTCAGGCTCATGTATTGGAAAGGTGTAGACCTTATCGTGATGTTCAAGGTCTTTCTTGTGTTCCTGGTGGAGTTTGGACTGATCAATAGATTCATCCAGGGTGATGGTGCAGTTTACCCAGTCGATGTTTGGGTTAGCTGCATGGAGCCAGGGGAGACTGAGGATGATATTATCCCAGCTGAGATGCATTATGTGAAGAAGGACCTTTTGGGCTAGTCCTTTGATGGCAAGAAATAGGAAACATGTATGGGTGATTTTCCCTTTGTTGAGGGATCCATCAGCATTTCAGGCAAGGATCAAGATAGAGAGTTTGGTAAGGGGGAGTTTGTGTTTGGTGGCAAACTCTCAGTCAATGCAGGAGATGTTGGCACTTCTGTCTACCAGGGCACAAGTGTTGATGGTGTTATGTCAGGCTGGACTGATGGGTTCTTGAGTGAGTTACTGCCTCAATGAAGGATGAATGAGATGGACTTAGAGATGTATTCCAACAGAGGACTTCAGTACTATGATGATGCAAGGGTCTTCCTATGCCCAGAGACAAAGGATACTCTTTGGGAAATACCTGCAGAGTCGAAGAGAGAGTCCAAGGGGATTCCTTGACTTAGGATGAAGGTTTCTAAGGAAGACTCAAGGGGAAGTCCCTTAGTTTTAGTGTGTCAATTACAGACAATGATGAGAGGGGTGAGGAGGAGGTGAAGCAACTCATAAGATTCAAGACAAGGTAACTAAGTACAAAGGGCTGCTTAGAGTCTGTTTGGACTCCAAGTTTCTTGTTCAGCATTTTGAAACATGTGACTTGGAGCAACCCAGAATTCACCAGGTCAATTACATAGATATATCTCAATGTAGTACATATATGTGATCAGCAACAACAGCCTGCAATGTAGTGGCCACAATGGATATCAAAAGCCAGCAGGATGTAGTACGTTGCCAATGCTTGGCAATCATCCTTACTATGGTCATTTTCCAGCTTGTCTACTACTACAATCTACTTTTCCTCACTCCCAATTCACCAATTCCTTTCCATACTTCAATACTAACAGGAAAAGCCTGGGTACTCAAGCTGATGAACAGTCACCCCAACAGAATCCAAATCTCACTAGGCATCAAATTAGAGGTCTTCCAGACTTTAGCAGAAATGCTCAGGAAGATTGGCATTGCACCCTCACAAAATGGGATCTCTGTTGAGGAGCAAGTTGCTATTTTCTTGCACACTGCTGTCACTGGACTTGCAACACAGCACATCACTGAGCAGTTTCAACATTCACCAGAAACAATCTCAAGGTGAGCTTATTTGCTTTATCACATTGAAAACTAATTCGTAGTTCTACTAGATACTTCAAACACATCCTCTTCACCCTTTCATCATCGCCCTTTTACACATCTCAGGTCATCTTTCCCTCTGCTAATACACCAATCCCACTTGCTATTGATGGGCATTCCCACTTCCAATTTTTCAAAGACTGCATCAGTGCAATAGATGGCACTCATATCTGGGCTTTCATACCTGAGAGAGACCATGCAAACATGCAGAACCAGAAGGGGTTCCTATCCCAAAATTGCCTTTTTGCTTGTGATTTTGACCTCCTTTTCACCTATGCACTCACTGGTTGGGATGGCATGACCACTGATGCTACTCTCTGGAGTACCATGTGTTCATCTGACCTGCACATTCCTAATGGAAAATACCTCCTTGCAGATGCTGGGTTTGGCATATCTATGACATTCATGGTACCATATTGTGGTGTGCGCTACCACTTACAGAAATGGCAACAAGCCAGGCTATGGTATGTTTACATGATCAATGCATCCTATTTTACTCTTTTTTTTTTCTCTAGTTCTCAAAACACTTGGGAACTCTTCAACCTATGCCATGTAACTCTGCAGAACATCATAGAGGGCATTTTTGGTGTAATGAAACACTGTTGGCATCTTCTTCAAATCCCTGCTGAATATGACATGAATATTCAAGCCTGTATTTCTGCCGCATTGTGTGCACTCCATAATTTCATGCACTGATATGATCCTGATGAGATATTTAACCCTGATTTCCTTGATGGGCTTGAGAACGGGGGAGGCATTGATGGCAATGGGGATATGGAGGAGGACATAGACAAAGTGCTTGCTGGATCTCTAGCTGACAGACCTGTTAATGCAGAAGAGAAGCAGCAAGCAGAGCTTCTGTGAGATCAGATTGCCCAGGAGATGTGGACCAATTATCAGCATACCCTTCACCAATGTGGGCTCTTGTAGTAAGTTGAAATGGCATGTGCTACTGTCCAATAATTATGATATTTGTACTGCATCTCAGAATTGTTACAACAACAAGAAAAAAACAATGCTAGCTACTGTCCAACTCAACCACCATGCATGGACTGGAGTTTCACATGTAACCAGACTTTCCACATCTCCATATCTGATATACTATGAAAAACAATAGCCTGATTGTTATGTGTAGCATCTGATTGAGGGCAAGGGTACGTAGAGTATCGACTACTAGGTGATACTCATGGAGAGACTGATGTCTGGTTGAAGATCTAGAGTTCCTTAGGTTTTACCTAAGCAAAGGTTGGGGTCTTAGAATCACTAAGAGCCTTTCAAGGACTGAGGACTAGGAAGGACTCAAGAAGATACACTAATATTGTGCAGATCAAGAATGAGGGTAGTACATGAGTAATGATGGGTAATTATACTAAGGGAAACTCCCATGTACAGACCAAGGGTAACTAATGGGGAACAAGGGGATGACTAAGTATGAGAGAACTTAGCTAGGAGAGTAGTCTGCAGAGATAAGAGTCAAGAGGGCAGTATTCTAAGGGAAACAAGACAGGGATAGCATAGAGGGTCTGCCAATGAGGAGATACACCTCTTCCACTTGTGGGATGTGTCATCCATAATAAGAAACTATGGAGGTAAAGTGTACAAGGAGAAGAACACAATGATATGGAAAGAAAAACGTAACACTGATTCACATTGTTTGCA
>JBBPLO010000830.1:0-14468 GCA_038089835.1 Retiboletus flavoniger | reverse complement strand
TGTAAGCGAAATCACATGACCCTGGGGACAAAGTTATAGCCAAGGGCTTGTACTTCATTTGTTCCCACCAAAGCAAAGTGTAATTCCCACGATTGATTGCAGGGCACTTCATGCCCTGGTTTGGGGTTAGACATTGCAATGGTTTTGCACCTCACTGTAAGTCGGAGGAAGTCTTAGAATCACTAAGACTTAGACTGAGAACTAGGGATGACTCGAGATATTATGCTAATATTGCACAGATCAAGAATGGGATTTACATGAGTAAAGGATGACTATTTATAGGGGTGAGAGTACTGCATGGACCATAGAAAGAGAGAGAAGACTATGGAAGGATAGGAGATGACTAAGCATAAGAGAGCTTAGTTAGGAGTAGAGTTCATAGAGAAAGATATGGAGTAGTCTGAGTTAAGGGGTAGATGACATAGAAAAAGAGAAGAGAGTCTGCCAATGAAAAGGTAAGCAGTCTGAATATCTGGTATATGTGTTCCTCTGTACAAGATTATGGAAGCAAACTGTACTAATAGAAGAATGCAGTGAAAAGGAAGAAAAACTGTAACATTCAACATGATTGTCCATTTCCATCCCAGATGCCTTGGTGCAAAATCTGATGTCCTCACAGATGCTGGGATGTCTATCCCAAAGAGAGGGATAAGGACTATGCTCGCATCAATCTGCACAACTTCCATCCCATCTTCACTCTGGAATAGCTTACTGCATCCCTCTGAGCTACCTACCTTGCTGTTCCAGTCCTCTGAGCAAGCACCTTATTTGATGCCGAACAACTCCATAACAACATTCTTGCTGCTCTCCCCTCTGACTCTCTGGCTGAAATCCATATGACCACCTCTGAACCCTCTGACTCACATTGGTCAGTTGACTCCAATGGTTTCCTCTGTCTGGATAATCGAATATATGTCCCCAATGCTAATGACCTCCAACTCCAAGTCCTCCAATACAAACACAATCATCTGCTCTCTGGACACTTTGGACAGAATCGCACCCTAGAACTCATTTGCCATGAATACACCTGGCCAGGAATCAGAACGTTTGTCAAGGAATACATTTCCTCCTGCACCTCCTGCACCCGTGCAAAGGTCCCTAGACACCAGCCCTATGGGTGACTCAAACAGCTCCCTATTCCTGAGAAGCCATGGAACTCCATCTCCATGGACTTCATTGAGCAACTCCCTTCCTCCTCCAGATTTACAGCTATACTCATAGTTGTGGATCATCTGTCAAAACAGTGCATATTCATCCCAATGCATGACATGATTATATCTCCAGAGTTAGTGAAACTCTTCCTACTCCATGTGTTTTCTAAGCACAGAGTTCCCTCCCACATCACCTCCAATAAAGGCTCCAAGTTCATGTCTCTGTAACGTGAAGTGCACAAACTGGGTCTTGAGGAATACTCATACTTACTGAGGTGATACTCATGAAGAGACCAACTTCTCAGATAAGCACTTTAGAGAGTAATCTGAGGGTGAGCTAGGGCAAAGGGGTTTCCAAGAGGCTTCTTGGAAACAAGTTCAAGGACTTAGGATGACACTAGAGTTACACTTGTATTGCACAGATCAAGTATGAAGTACAAGAGCAGTAACTACTAGGTTTTATAGAGGTGAGACCAGCACACACACCATGGAAAGAGAAGGAATGAGGAAGAATACAGATGACAAAGCAGTTTGGGAATTCTATGGAATGTAGGGGAACTAGCTGACATAAGAGAATCAGCGAGGAGTGGTTAGTCCACAGAGATAGACATAGAGAAGCTGTGATCAGTTATTGGTAAACAAGAAAGGCATAGGGCAGAAGAGCTAAGTATCACAAGATAAGTGGAGGAGACATGATGGACGACATGTCATCTACAGTTGCGCAAAGGAGAGAAGAAGGTAACTAGAAGTATGCTACAATGAGGAAGAAAAATGGTAACAGTCTCACTTCTTTACATAGGTCTCTTGGAAAAGCTCTAGACATCTGCCTCCATTTCACCTCCGGTTATCACCTGGAAGGAGATGATCAGACAGAACACATGAGCCAAACTCTTGAGCAGTATCTCCGATTGTATTGCAACCACCAACAGGACAATTGGTCTGAACTCCTGCCCCTTGCAAAGTTTGCATACAACAATGCTCTGAGTGCTATGACAGGGTTATCACCATTCTTTGCCAATAAGGGCTATCACCCAAACATCACTGTACATCCTGAAAGAGATCTTACCTCCACCTGAGCTTGTGAGTACCTCATCGACCTAGACTCCCTCCATCAGTTCCTCTGAGAAGAAATGGCCCATGCCCAAGAGTGATATCAGGGACCCACAGACACTAAACAGATGTCTGCACCAGACTTCAAAGTCAGTGATCAGATACTCATCAAATCCAAGTACTTCTGGTCCACAAGGCCCTCAAAGAAACTCTTTGAAAAGAACCTCAGGCCTTATACCATTGTCGCTCAAGCAAAAACCCATTCTTTCACCCTCCAGCTCCCTGACTCCATGAAGTCCATACACCCTGTTTTCCATGTATCCCAACTAGAGCCCTCAGTACCAAACACCATTCCCAACCATTCCCAACCTCCACCACCTCTGGTTGAAGTGGATGGAGAACCAGAGTTTGAGATCTCTGAGATCCTAGACTCTAAGATAGATTGTTGACAAAGAAATTGTAAGCTCCTCTACCTAGTATGCTGGTCCAGATATGAAGGAACCGATGATGAAACTTCCTGGCTACTGGCCACTGAACTTGGTCATGCCTCTGAACTTGTCCAAGACTTCCATCTCTGGTACTCAGACAAGCCTGGACCTCACTCTGAACAATGATAGGAAAGTGCTATATTTCTTTCAGGATATAGACAATTCAACTATCTATTTACATTTTCTCTGACCCTCCAGAGCTCTTTCTTCTGACTAGCTCCACTTCTTCCATGGTCCAATCCTCCCTTAGCTCCTCCATCTCTTTCAGGTCCATCTCTGGCCAATCCTCCAATCCCTCCGACTCTACTTCATTGTAGAGCTCCTTGGCCTTCAACTCAACCAGCTGCATTAGCAGTTAGTTTTGATGGTCCATCTTGCGCCCATTCATCAGCACCACCTGGTGGAGCTGCTTCAGGACTTCCATGATCCCCTGAAATGCCTCCACCAAGGCTCCCTTGCTCTCTGCAATCTCCAATGTCCCACTTGGATCTGCCTCAGACATCTCGACCCTTGCCTTCTTCACCCCCTCTGGCTGCACTGTCTCCTCCACTGGCCTTTTCTTGCACTTCTCTGACTTCTCCTCTGCTCCCAGTTGAAGGCACTTCACCTTGATTTCCTGGCAGTCTGCATACAATGTAGACTTGCCAGGACCAGGCATACACTTGATGCCCTGGTCAGTGCAATGAGTGCACAACTCTGTTTCAGTAGTTGTGTGCACCTTGGCCTTGTCACATACTAGATTTCTATTAAGTCCACTCTGACCCTCTGAACCCATCTCCAGTCTCATACTGACCAACTCTGAGGCTATCTTGCTCAGAGCTCAACTCCGAGACTTCAGAGATATCCTCAGAATACCTTCATATGTCACTCTCCATTTCTATTATGTTAGTCTGTCCCTATCTGTATTAGTCTTGCTCCTGTTTCCCCTCCGTTCCTATGTACACAGCTCCAGCCTTCACATATCCAGTGTACTGCTTTGGCTCACTTATGACTCTGATTCCATTACTTGGCAATCTGTTACAAAAACACTTAGTAATACATCTCTGAACTCCATATATAAAACTCATAGAAACATCCTGTACTCTCCTCAGTTCGGATATCGACTATTTCCAACTTCTGATCTCTGATCAGTACAATTTATTCCCAACTCCTGATCCTCAGATCCCCTCTGACAAACACCTCTGAATCTCCAAGAGTCTTGAAGACTCTTCTTCTCCTCCTCATTGTTTTCCTTGTCATTGTTTACAACATCGAGTGTGACACCTCCAAACCTCCAACCTCTGGCCTCTGAAATTGGGGCACCAATTCTGAGCAAGGGTGCATCACATATGGTAAAGCCAAGCCCTGGCCCCCTAGCATAACTCCGAAGTTTCAGAGTTAGCTCCAGAGTTGACCTGGTCTTAACAGTATATTCAAACTCAAACCTTCCTCTAGAATCCATATGGCTACTCACACCACTCATGCTCAGACCTGTGCTTTAGGCACAAACCCTCCTCCATTCCCATGAATTAACCCACTCAGCATGTTTGGCAGCAGTTAACGAGGCCCAGAACTCATTGACCAATTCCACAGCTTCTCAGCTCACCAAACTCCAGTCTTTGCTTCACAAGGCCACACCACTCCATTGTCCCCAACTCCGGGAGCATGCATTGTCGAGCTTGAACTCAACAACGAAATGAAAGGTTCCTCCCTGCTTTCTAGTCAGACCTCCAACCATAGAGAGCCTGATTTCCATACCCCTTCAAATGATGGTGGTCCTCCAGAAGACCCAGACTTTCCTGGAGATGATTTGTCCAATGCAGAACCCAATCCAGCAGAACACAATCAATTGTTGGACTCTGAGAATGAGTTCATTTCTTGAGACACCCTTGCTCAGCTCGCAAGTGCCATTCAAGGCCTCACCTGCTCCACTTGTTGTCCAACCTCTGAATCCACTCCCCAAACCAAAGTCTGGGAGCCCAACCAGTTTGATGGGACTGATCCCTGAAAACTCTGGGTCTTCCTGGTTCAATGTGAACTCAATTTCCAAGACTACCTGAAGGCATTCAGGATAGATTGTGCCAAGGTCACCTTTGCACAGTCTTACCTGAAGGCCATGGCTCTGGAATGGTTTGAACTGGACCTCCTCCAGATGGAAGATCCCATGCTCTGTCCCCTTCTGATGGACAATTTTAAAGAGTTCATCCTAGAACTCCAAACCAACTTTGGACTGCATGACCCCATTGGAGATGCAGAACACCAGCTCAACCACCTGTTCATGAAGGACAGTCAACACATCAATAAATATGTGGTAGAGTTCAACCACATTGCTTCGCAAGTCTGAGGCTATGGAGAAGGTGCCCTCTGACACCATTTTTACAATGGTCTTTCTGACTGCATCAAAGATGAAATCTCTCATGTTGGGAAGCCCAGCACCCTCTCCAAACTCCAACACCTTGCCCAGGCTATCGACATGCACTATTGGGAGCACAAGTCTGAAATCAGCTGGCAGGCAAAACCCTTCAGTCAGCCCCTCACTCTGAACACCTCTGACAAACCTGCCACCTCTGACAAATCACCCTCCGAATGACCATTTGGTGGTCCTAAGAACTCTGAAGAATCTAAGGACAAAGACGTCACCCCAACAACTCCGAAACTGGACTTGTCATCCAAGTTAGGAAGAGACAGCAAGCTCACCACTGAAGAATGCAAACGACATTTTGACAAAAACCTCTGCATGTTCTGTGGGCTTGCAGGCCACATGGCTAAGGACTGCTCCAAGTCCTCTTCTCGTGCATCCAAGGCCCATGCTGTGACCACAACTCCAGAGACTAAACCAAAGACCTCCGTCGCAGAGGTAAAACAATAGTCAGTATTCCTCTGACTCTGCATGTATACAGGTTGCATTGACCTTGTATATGCACTATGGAAATCCAACTCAATGCATTCACTCCTTCCAACCCAAACTCCAGTTCCTCTGAAACTCTCCAAACCTAATTCTGAAAACCCAAAACTCACCCTATCTAACCATCCCCAAACTGGTGACATCACTCCAAGATGTTTCTACATCACTCCACTGGATCCTCCCTGTTCTCTTGATGTAGGAAACCACTGGCTTGCCCACTACAATCTGTTGATTGACAGGGTCTCGAGCAGTTTCTTATTCTGTTCACTTGAACATAGTTTGCCAGCACAACTCCAAGCTCTCCTCCGAAGCCCTGGGAATGATTTCCCTTGGCTGACATCACCATCCAATTCACCATGTTTCCCCTCCTATCACAACCATCTGTGCATTTCCATTTGCAGATTCACCCTCAGGAAAGTGATCTCCAAACTCCTCCATCCCCTCCAATCTGACCCAACCCCTTTAGTCCCCTTTGGACTATCATGACCCCATGAGCACCACACTCCTGAATTGGCAGCAAGCCTGCTGATTGGAGTTCCCCTTTTGAATCAATGATCCCTCCATTTGCCTTGGTGTACAGCCTGACACCCCATTAGATGCTGGGATGTCTACCCAAAAGGGGGATAGGAAATACACTTGCAACAATCCAAACATCTCCGATCAGTTTTGACTTCAGAACAGCTTACTGCGTCCCTCCAAGCTTGTTCTAATCTGCCTCCGAAGTCTGAACACCTGGATCTTACTCCATCCTCACTCTGACCCTTGACATGAGGAAGCACTTTGTATTTGAAAAGAAATATCATCATTTACACAACCTATCTATGCTTTCTCCGATCCCTCAGAGCTCCTCTTTCCCTTTTTGATGAGCTCCACCTCCTCCTTGTTCAAATCCTCCCTCAGCTCCTCCATTTCCTCTGGATCCATCTCTGACCTGCCCTCTGATCCCTCTGCTCCTCCCTCACCATACAATTCCTCAGCCTTCAACTCCACCAACTCTGTTCAGAGCTGGTTTTGGTGATCCATTTTGCACCCATTCACCAGCACCACTTGATGAAGTTGCTTGAGGACCCCCGTGATCCCCCGAAGCACCTCCACCAAGGCCCCTTTGCCCTCCACCAACTCTGATGTCCCACTTGGATCTTCTTTGGACTTCTTGACCCTTGCCTTTTTGGCCCCCTCCTGTCACACTGTTTCTTCTGCCTGGCGTTTCTTGCACCTCTCCAGTTTTTCCTCTGCTCCTGGATGCACACACTTGACCCTGATCTCATGACAGTCCACACAAGATGTGGACTTGCCAGGGCCAAGCACACACTTGATGCCCTGGTCAGTGCATCGAGTGCATGACTCCAGCTCAGCATCTGTGCACACCTTTCCCTTCCCCTTCTCTGAACACTGCTGCTTTTGCATTTCCTCTGCCTACTCCGGTCAGCTTGTGACTACCCATTGTTACAATTTTACTCCCACATCATTGCATCATGCTAATCATTCAATATGCATCCATCCTCTCATATCATGGACAATGTTTTCCTCATGTCCGGACCACATACATATTCCTATGCAGACCCTCCTCTCTTTTCCTTTGTTGTCTCCCTTTGAACAATGCTTACATCATGTCTACTTCTCTGGACTCTTCTCCTAACTAGGCTCTCTTTATGCTTAGTCGTCATCCTACCTTCCCTGGTATTCCCCCCAATTCCATGGTCTGTGTGCCTGTTTTGTCCTTATAAATAGATAACCATCTTCACATGTAATCTCTATTCTTGATCTGCACAATACTAGCGTATTATCTTGAGTCCTCCAAAGTCCCCTGCCAAGCTCTTAGTAATCCTAAGAACTTATCCATTGCCTTAGCAAATCTAAGGACCATCAGAAACCTCTGATCTCCTATCAGATGTTGGTCTCTCCATGAGTATCACCTGATAGCCTAGACTCCCTCGAGCCCTAGTCTTTTCCTGTATGCTACACATAACAAAAGATCAAGAATCTCCCTGGTCCCACCTCTCTAGGTGAAGGACCCACCCCTCCCCCACCACGTCTTACAGACTCCCTGAAGACAGCAACATTGACATTCCTGAAGCACCCCAACAAACCCCCACTCACCACATCACCGGATCCAGTCATCCACTGAACCCCCCCTTGATAACCCCCAGCCTGAGACCATGCTACTCCCTACCTGGATCAACCCCCAGAGCCCAACAACAACTCCTTGAGCCTCCCAGTCAACTTTCTCGCCAACCAAGCCCCCAACGTCCACCCAGCCCACCACCTCATCAATCCTCTAGCCCACAGACCCCACTGTCTTGTCCCAGTACCCCCTCATGCCTTCTGAACTCAAAGCAGGTCTTCCCGCCGATTTCTCCGGAAACTCCTCTGATGCCTCCCGATGGATCAAGGCCATGGGAGTCTACTTCAGAATGAACCCCTCCCACTATCCCCTTGACCCCAAAAAAATCATGACTGTTTTAAACAAAATGCCTTCAGAAAGGGGAGACTCCTTTGCCGAAGCATGGTATGACAAGATGGCCGATACCTCCATCGCCCTGAAAACCTTCAACAAATTTGTCAAAGAATTCGAAACAACCTTCTTCCCCTATGACATCAAAACTACCACCTGCCTTGAACTTGCTAAACTCTGCCAGAAGACCACCCACTCTGGCGATGATTTCCAACAGTATATCACTGACTTCCAGAACTTAGCTGGAAAGTCCAACATCACCAATGAGACCACCCTCATTGATCACTTCACCCTAGGTCTCGACCAACAGATCACTACAATGATCTTGTCCATGGGAACCATCCCCACCACCATTGAAGAATGGATCATGAAGGCTAAAACCTTTCATGCCCAGAAAATGAGGATCCAAGCTCTCCGCACTGAAACCACCCCTTCCCCTTTCTCTTTTAATAGCTGAACCCCCCAAGACCCCAACGCCATGGACGTGGATGCAGCTATCACCCTTACCAAGCTTACCTCCACCAAATGTGCCAAATACATCAAAGAAGGACAATGCTTCCACTGTTGAACCATCAGGCACGATGCCTGAAACTGTAAGAAACAAACCACCTTGGGATGTCTCCAGAATGTGAGGACTGCTACAACCACCCCTGCCATTGCATTCCCGACACCACCCCCAACCCCTGCCCAATCCTCCCTTCTCCAACAGTACATGAACTCACTTCGTACCTCAGAAAAAGACAAGAAGGAAATCCTCTCCATCCTCAGAATGTGCTATGAAGAAGATCAGACCACAGAAGAGGTGAATGCCATCCAGTTTGCTAACATCCAAAAGGCCAAGGATTTTTGAAAAGGAGAGTTGTCTCGACGTCCTCTCTCCTAGAATCTATCCATGTACTCATAGCATCACAAAGAAATAGAACAATGCATCTTAACATCCAAGTACAAACCATCAAAACCTCTGCCCTTATCAACTCTGGGAAAACTGGAAATTTCATCGATCCATGTCTCTTACCAAAAGGAAGATTCCACCTCTGAAAACTCCACCAACCCATTGCTGCCTACAACATTGATGGAATGCCAAACTCTGCCGGAACCATCAATTGGACCACCTCTACAACTGTCTCTTATGGAATGTTCTCCACTGTCAAAACCTTCTTTGTACTATGACAAAAGCACCCTCAAGTCATCCTCGGAATGCCCTGGCTTGCCAAATGAAACCCCAACATTGACTGGAGAACTTGCACCATCCTCATTCCCACCTCTCCCAAGAGGGTCGAGAGGACTCCTCATGAGCACCCTCCCCTGAAGGAGATTGAGGAAGAGGAAATCTACAAGCTAACCATTGCAACTGAAATCACCCAGAAGACGACCCCCAAGGACATCCCCATCCCCGAATTCTGCTCTGACTTCACCGACGTCTTTGCCAAAACCACCCACAATGAACTCCTGGCACATCGCTTGTTCAATCATTCTATTGAGCTGAAAGACTCCTTCATCCCTAAAATCGCCAAAGTATACTCTCTGAACCCCAAAGAATAAGAAACCCTCCAAGAATTTATCAAAGAACATCTCAAAACTGGTTGCATTGTCCCCTCAAAATCTCCCCAAGCATTCCCATTCTTCTTCATCCCTAAGAAGGATGGCTCTCTTCCCCCATGTCAGGACTATAGATATCTCAACTCCCACACCATCTGAAATGCATACCCTCTACCACTTATCTCTGACATCATCAATGATATGAAGGAGGCAAATCTCTTCACCAAGATGGACATCCTTTGGGGTTATAATAACATTCACATCAAAGAGTCCAACCAGTGGAAGGCCACATTTATCACCCCTCTGGGACTATTCGAACCAACAATCATGTTTTTCAGTTTCTCTAACACACCCTTGACTTTCCAAGCTTTCATGAACCACATCTTTGCCAACATGATTGCAGAACAATGGCTCAAGATCTACATGAATGACTTAGGCATCTGTACCAAAGGATCTCTATCCCTTCATCACAAATGAACCCGCTGAGTCCTACTCCGTTTCCACAAACATCATCTTTTCCTTAAACGCTCCAAATATTTCTTCAATACCCCCACCATGGAATACCTTGGCCTCATCATTGGAAATGGTCAACTACAAATGGACCCCAGTAAACTCTCCACCCTCTGAGATTGGAAACTCCCCACTTCCATCACCAGCATCCACTCCTTCATCAGGTTTGCTAACTTCTATCAAAAATTCATACCCAACTTCTCCGACATTGTTGCCCCCCTAGTTTTCCTCACTAAAAAGAATGAGCCCTGGGCCTGGACCCCTCCCCCAACAATGTGCCTTTGACTCTCTCATCTCTGCCCTCTGTTCTGCCCTGGTCCTCACCCTCCCCAATCCCACCAAACCCTTCTCTCTCATGACCGATGCCTTCCTCACTGCTGCCAGAGCAGTCCTAATGCAAACTGACTCCAATGGAGATCTCCAACCTGTCTCTTACTTCTCCAAAACCTTCGCCCCCACAGAATGTAATTACAACATTTACGATTGAGAACTCCTCACTGTCATTCTTGCTCTTGCCAAATGGCATCATCACCTCCAATGTGCCACCCACCCTGTAACCATTATCACTGATCACTGCAACCTATCCTATCTGCATGACCCCTGTAAACTCTCCTGCCACCAAGCCTGCTGGGCTCCCTCTCTCCAGGACTACGACATAGTCTGGAAAGTCACCCCTGGCTCCCAAATGGGCCCAGCTGATGCCCTGTCCTGCCACAACTCCATCGATACCTCTCTTGACAACCTCAATGCCTCCATCATCCCTGAACCCATTGTTATCAACACCCTTGATCTCACCCTCACTAACCTCATTAAGTCCTCCACCTCCTTTGACCCCTTGGTTACTCGGGCTCTATCCGCCATCTCCTCCAATTCCCCCCTCTTCCCTTGCTCCCTCACTTGCAACTGGACCTTTGTAAATGGCCACCTCTTCTTTTGCAACCACATGTATGTCCCACCACCCACCCGCACTTCCCTTCTTCACACCATCCACTTCACTCCCCTCTCTGGTCACATGGGGGTCTTTCACACCAAAACTATTCTTGAACATGACTTTTGGTGGCCCGGTCTATCCACCTTTGTCAAACATTTCATTGCTGGATGCCCCACTTGCCAACAGAACAAAGTAAACACCCATCCTCCCCTCCCTCATCTTCTGCCCATCCTGTCCTCTTCCCCCTTCCCTTTCCACCAACTTTCCATTGACCTCATCACTGATCCCCCCCTCTCTGACAGCTTTGATTCCATCATGGTCATGGTTGACCATGGTCTTAGTAAGGGGGTGATTCTAACCCCCTGTTCAAAAACCATTGATGCTGCAGGAGTGGCCCTTCTTTTTTTCAACCACATCTTCAAGAGGTTCGGCCTCTACAACTCCATTATCTCTGACCAAGGTCCACAATTCACCTCTGCCTTCACCCTCGAACTTGTGTGCCTACTAAAATATGACATTTGATTGTCCTCTGCCTACCATCCACAAACCAATGGACAAACTGAATGAACGAACCAAGAACTAGAAGTCTATCTCCACATCCTCTGTGCCAACCTCCCCCACTCCTGGTCTTCTGCCCTATCCTCCGCCAAATTCCACCATAATTCTGCCCCCCACTCCTCCACCCAAAAGGCTGCTGGATGCATCCACTACCTTCTTGATGAAGACCTTCATCTTTCCTTTTCCCTTGGGGGATGCCTCAATCTCCTCATCATTGTCCAACAGGAGAATGACCTCTTTGGAGGCCACCTGAGAAGTACTGGCCCTAGCAGCCCAAGCTGGACGGACTGAGCAGTTTAGCACCAGACTAAGCAGAGAAACCAGAAAAGCTCACCTGGGATCAAGACCTTTATCTTAATTGGCCACGCCTTTTTCCCACTGCACCTGGTCACAAGGGTACAATGAACCTTTAGGCCATGGCAGCGTTGGCAAGCCATGGTGCCATGTCGCACACATCATTCCCCAAAAGCAGCACACCTCTTGCACAGCTCGGCTGGCTGAATAATGATGCTCCCCTTCGCCAACGCATTCTGCTCCTGCTCCTTGACATCACTATCATCCTTGTCGCCCTTGTCCTTGTCACTCTGGGCATGCTAAAGTCAACCGGTTAGCAGTTAGTCACAAGGAAAGGAATCCCTTACCTTGAGGTTTGCCATCCTGGTGGCAAAAGTCTGATCTGTGATCCTGGATGCAGTGCCAGATGATGCTGCCTGGGACCCCTTTGCTGCCATGATCTCTGTGATCATCCCTTCATTGTGGCTGACCTCCTCTTCTTGGTGAGCAATATCTCCTGCATCGAGCTCGATATCCACAGCAACTGTGATGGCCTTCACAGCTGAAGGCTCCTCTCCTGCACCTGGGCTGTCAAAGTTGAGCAGTGATGCCACCAAAGCCTTCCACCATGCCACCCATTGAGTGTCAGCCTCACTGAACTTCTTGAAAACCTCAGGAGTGAACATGGTGTCCACTCTGAGCACATCTGCAGACACAGTGGTGACTGCCAGGACCGCCTATGCAAACCAGTCATTAGCCCATATCCATGCCGAAATACCAGGCTGACTCACCATTGCATCCTCCCAAGAATCACACCACATCTCCTGCTCCTTCTGTAATGTTTCCTGGTCATCAGACGCACTGTTGGCCAGACCAGCCAGCTTACCAATTATGGTCATGACAACAGCATGAGCAGTAGTGCATTTCACAGTGTCCAGGTCAGAGCATTGAGCGATGGAGGCAAAGCTTGTTGGAATCGGCATACTAGTTGAGGTTGTGGTGGTGGAGAAAAATGAAGTTGGAAATCACATTGAACAGGCCATGGTGCATCTTGACATGTTGAGTTCCGTATTGTTAGAGTTTGGACCCAGATCTCTCCCATGCTTCAAGCGAGCCGCAACTCTGACTGGGGACAGTCAGAAGCAAGTCCCCTGCAGATGTAGAGAATGTTAAATCTCTATAGTTGCATTACAGTGTTTTCCCACATTGCAGAGCCCCTATCCTCTCCTCAAATCACTTCCCCCTTTGCATAGGCCAATCCATGTCCATTTGGATCTGTCCAGATTCATCCATGTCCATTTGTGTCCATGCATGTCCTTGGTAGGTCAATCCGGTGTCTGTGGTAAGTCTGGTCAAACTGGTTCCATCTTATCTTCCTTGTTTTGCATCTCCTATCCATTCTTTTACCACACAAATGCATGCCTCGCACTACATACACTCTCATGGGTTGCAGCATGTCTCTTTTACTTAGAGTTTCGGATGGCTTCCCAAGGTTCCATCCAGTTGGACACTTACATACACTCATTTAGTGGGGCCATCGTGTCCCTTAGCTACCTTCCTACCCTAAAGTCTAGACTTCAGACCTTGTTATCTTAGCCTCTAGAAGTTAGCAGCTCGGTTCGGCCTTGGACTATATAGTTTTGTACTGGTGTTTTGTAATGTCAGCACCTGGCTCACCTGCATTTTCTGCCCACTGTGTAAGTCTCGTATTGTTCACCACTGCTGTTTTACGCCATCTGCATGTCTTCCACCACCGTTCAACATTTCTGCTGTAGCTCTCGCCAATCCAAACTGCTGGATTAGCTCAGACTACTTATTGCTGGTGTGGACAATCTCAGACTGGTCCATTTCTGGGATAAGTACACCAAAGGAATATCCAGACCTCATACCCAAGCTAGAATCCCTTTAGGGATGAACCTATCATACCCTCTGATCCCCCAATACAAGTCCAGGCCTACTTTCTGCTAGTCCTCCAGGCTATTTTTCTGTTTTTCAGTGGAAGCTGTGCTGGGACTTTTCCATCAAATTTAGGGGCGTTCTGGGTACCATGGAGAGGCATTGTTGGAGCAGCCATGGTGGTGAAGATAGCAGAGGTAAGTGTGGATAGTGGTGGAGTCAATGGTATTGGGTTTGGATTGGGTGTCAGTGGTGTCAGTGGTAATGTTGACCACAACAGTAAGCTGGTGGATAGAGATGTGTGCGATGGGTTGAACAAGTAGGATAGGGATTGTTTGGTTGATGACAATGACGGTGATGAAAGTGTGGATGGAGTTGACCGTTCTGGTGTACAGTGACCTCAGAAACCCTTTCCATGTTCACCCTGATTGTAGTGTATTGAGCATACTGCCAATCACTGTGGGAATTTCGCTTAGCTTTGGTGGAGTTATAAGTAGTCCTCACTCCTGGCCACGAATATGCTCCCTGGTTCATGCGATTCTGTTCACATGCCATTGAGATACAACCATTTTAAAACAGCCATGTCATGGAATGGATTTTTGAGCCTTTGAAATGATGACTAGGATCTCAGTCAAATCATTGATTATTTGTTATTCTTTGTTAATACAAACAAGGATATACATGTAAATAGTATATCTGAGTTCAAAAAAGTTCACACACTTCTTGATTCTCA
>JBBPLO010000827.1:0-14485 GCA_038089835.1 Retiboletus flavoniger | reverse complement strand
TTTCCATTTGTGAATCT
Organism: Retiboletus flavoniger; assembly: GCA_038089835.1. Classification (NCBI taxonomy): domain Eukaryota; kingdom Fungi; phylum Basidiomycota; class Agaricomycetes; order Boletales; family Boletaceae; genus Retiboletus; species Retiboletus flavoniger. The sequence continues at coordinate 14,468 of JBBPLO010000827.1, read as the reverse complement.
CGCCATCAACCCTTACATAGGTACATACATTGGCTTCACCGTCCGTGACGGAACCGGTGCAGTTGCACAGTCGGCACCCGTCACCGTCAACCTAGGATGTATGGAATTTTCATCCTTGATTGGTCTTGTTTATTGACATGGTTTATAGCATCGACTTCGTGCACGAACGTAACTTCCGGTACGTAGGAAATATCGTTCTTAGATCGCAAGTATTGACGTAACATCCAGTCGCTGGTGGCTCTGCTACTGCGGCATCTACCCCTGCGGCCTCCGCTGGCGCCACTACCACCCCCGGCAATTCGTGAGTCCATTTTCAGCGTTATTGGTGACGTCATTTGATGATGCGACGTTAGCGCTGGGACAACGGCCTCTGCATCTCCCTCGTCCACCTCCGCGAGCTCGAGCGGCGCGTCTGCCAACGTTGCACAGCTTGGTGCCGCTGGTATCGCTGGTGTTGCCGTTGCTGCTCTCTTCCTCTAAGCCCCACAGGGAACTCCACAGTACCCCCCAAAAAAGGCTGATACCGTTGCTTCACTTTCTATATCTGACACTATTGCTGGATTTTTGTTTTACTTGTTCCGTTAGTGCTTCATCGTATATTACCCCGACTCATGTCATGGAGGCTAGTGGAGGAGTTGATCCTCTGCATGACATTTTACGTCGGATTAGATAGTATTTAGCCTCTGAACTGGTTAAACTATTCTCTGACGTTTTTTTTTTTGGTTCTCTAATGACTCTTCTTTGTCGGGTTCTAGGAAATATTTGTTGTCATTGTAGTACACAACGATTTCGTATGACCCGAATGCCAATCATTTCGTCTACTTTGTTGGAGGGTCACTGGCGCACCGTTGGTCTTTGACTCACTGCAGCTTTCTGAAGCAAGCTTTGACATGGCTGCGTCCGTTTCCTTTTTGGAAGGACCCTTAATTCCCTTTTTCGCCGACCCACCCTCCAATCACAGCTTTCAAATGGCCTATACTAACCGTGTCATCAAGCGGTAACACCATACAGTAACTAAGTGTCTTTACAGACGGCGGCCCATGATGCGGCAGTCGATCAAATGATGCATCCGGTGCTATAGTTTGTCGTGCGGCATGACATATCCTGGGGTACAACCCTGACTGTGGGTTCAAACTGCTCCATTCAGTGAAAAATACCTTTCTCATTGCCGTGTGCACCACGCCACGACAAGCCTGCAGATTGTGGATAATTGACAAGAGAGACCATGCTGTGATGGTCAAAAATTGTTGCAAGAAATGCATATTTTATTTTCTTACGACTCTACTGATGGATTCCAAGGTTCATACGAGATCCCATAAATTCATTCCCCTGCTGGATGATCCGATCGGTCGTTTCGAGGTACACCACTTCCGCCACGCAGGATTCGCAAAAAAAATGATTTGGATGTTTAGTCACGCTCGTGGCGCACAGAAGTGATATTGTCCCGTGAGTAGTTAACACGACTCGGACGCTGCATCTTTCCATGACTCAGGAAGTGTTGCTGTGAGGTAGATAGATATCTCGGCTGGGGTGACAATGTGCACCACTTGTATTGTAAGTACGGCTGTAATTGCCTCTGGTTGCCTGACAAATGATTGTAGATTTGTGGGTTAGAAGAGCGGGATTACTGGATCTCGAGATGCCCACGGCGCGAAGTCAGAGATCCACTCGAGGGATACACAGACTTCGTCTGGTGGTCGAACAGAAGGAAAGTCGCAAGTTGCAGTTGGGAAGACACCCAGATCCGGGATAATGCTTCCCCACGGGACCATCGATGAAGCAGCATAATCGATTGTATGGTCGTCCAATGGCCACGGAATCTCCTCGTACCGATGGGGAAAATATGATCAGGTTTTCTGCAGCTGTGATCATGTCAGTCGTGTACGACCATGAAGTTGCCCTTGATCATGACCATCTCGTTGAGCTACTCGAGCGTGGGACTGCACTGGCCATGGGGGGCTTGACGCTAGAAACGTCATCCATCACCGATACTTTCTCTTTTGGCGAGTATGTAGCTATTCTTCTTTCCCTAGCGCTACAAAGCTGATCAACATCTCAGTCCTTAGCTTGCCGGTATGGTTTCCGGGTGTGGCCCTCGGAGGCAAGGCAGTAGTTTCCAAGTACTGTGCCATGAGGATGATAGTAGAGCCCTTTGAACATGCTAAGAAACGCAAGGTGAAATCTGTATTCATTCAGGTCCTCAGTCAGGACTCATTAAAGGCAGGCAGAGTGTAGTAGTGCGTTAGCAACGGGGCTTGAGCTTTTGAAGAGCATCAAAGACGTCGATGATCCTTCGCGACTTCAATTATTAAAGGATACGTGTGCAACAACTTGTGTAGGTAAGTTATATGGCTAGGGATTGAAAACCGGAATTCAGTTCACCGATCAACTTCAAATCTGATGGCTAGTGCAGAAACTGCCAGTCTGAATGTGTATTTATGTTTGCAACAACTCAATTTCTGTAGGCTGCACCAACACGGCAATGTTTCATGCTTGCCGTGCTATAGCATTCAGAAGTGCAAGAGCGGGCACAGGCAGAGATCGATGCAGTCATCGGCACAGATAGGCTTCCAAATTTCGATGACAAGCCGAACCTGCCATACATCGAGACTATTTAATGTTGACATCGACAGGACAAGTCATTTTGCCGATTACGGAGGCTCCACGGTACGTTCAGTACTATACTACCGTGACCTTTGTATGTCCCTGCACTACCAATGCCTTCTCCGTCCTGGCTAATACCGCAATGTGAAGCACAGGCCCCAAGTATAGCCTTGTCCGACTCACTGGATCTCGGTGTAACTCTCATACGTTAAACCCCAAGTCGAAGAAACCTCGGCTACATGACAAGTCATGCACCCCCAAGTTGATACCGAGTATCCCCATATGTCGGTGGTGACAGAAGTGCGTCCGTAACTTTAAACTTTGTTTACCCCGCATGCGGCGTCTGGATACTGCACTCGATTTCCGTTACCTTTCAATACATACTACAGAACTTGCATAAAAACTCATCATGTAAAGTCTCAACTTTCTCCGGCCCCTTCATCCTCCAAGCTATCTGTTGTCTGATCACCAAGCTCTTGCCTTGTGGCTATCGCGGAATGGTCAGTTCCAGGTCTTATTCATCATGGGCCTTGGTGGAAGAACCGTGGTACGTTGTTTTACTCCGAGTCAGACATGAAATGATTGTCGTCTGACACTCTGGGTCAGGAATACTGGCCTTGAACCTCTTCTTGATACACCCTCTGTTTTCGGCTGCTGTGATTGGCTTCGATTCATCAACATTAAATGGTACGCGCTTGCTTCTGGTCAAGGAGCATTGGACCATTCTTCATTGCTCATTTCAACATATGTCTACAGATACTTCCAAGTTGGCAGAATTTCTTCGGGAATCCTGATGGCCAAACACTGGGTACGTGAATTTGCCATACCATATGCCTCTGTAAACCCGCCGCAGGTTTAATATATTCGGCGCAATGGATCGGGGCGCTCTCGGTGAGTATCTTCCGAAGTTGCTCGGCATCGGCGTTGAGTCCTCCAAGGCCACTCTTCGCTCCTTTCTTTTCTGACCTCGTCGGTCGTCGAGCAACCCTGGTCACGAGTTCTATTATCACGGTGGCCGGTGTTCTGACACAGGGGTTAGCTACAACCACCCACGTCTTCATAGGTGCACGGATTATAGGTGCGTATCGCCTGTCATACACCCGTGCGTCGTTGACCAGTTCCTAAAGTTGGATTTGGCCTTGCCTTCTGTTTAAATGCTGCACCATTACTCGTCAGTGAACCTTCTTATCCCACCCAGGTAAGCTTTGCCCTCCGCTAAGGATGACAAATAATAATAATCTTCTTAGCGCGGAAAGATTGCCTCCCTCTATGACACACTGTGATATATAGGCAGTGCAATATGTAAGCAAGACTTTTTTTTTTTCATTTTCCGAGAAGAATGAGGACTGACCCAGACCCTGCCTAGGGGCTTGGATCTGTTTCGGGGCATACGATTCGGCTGATAATTCGCAGTGGTCATGGAGGACACCGTCACTCATGCAGGCAGTGGTCCCTGTCCTTCAAATCATACTTATTCGGTCAGCTAGTGACATCGTGCATTCTGTTTTTATGTTGATGGGTATTAGGATTGTCCCTGAGAGCCCTTGATGGTTGGTCGCAAGGGGTCTGGTGCGTCTATACATGATCACAAATGTCGGTGGAAAAATTGATGTTCCAACGCGTTTCTAACAGGAATTGCGAGCTGCACGTGTTCTAGCAAAGCACCACGCGGATGGTGGTGATAAGCGTGCGCCCCTTGTGGTATTCGAAATGGCTCAAATTCGGCATGCCTTGAAGCTCGAGAGAGATGCCTCTACTAGGACGTACTGGACTTGCTTTGCCACTTCGGGAAACAGGCGGAGGATGCTCACCGTCATTGGCATCGCCATATTCTCTTAGTGGAGGTATGTGCACCACGTCACTTGCCTCGACTTGCCATTCATGCAATCTTAGCGGTAACGGACTGGTCTCATACTACATAAACATCGTACTGGAAGATGTGGGAATCTTCTCTACCCACACTAAAGCTGCCATAAACGGCAGCCTGCAAGTAAGACCGGCCACAGTTCCTCCGATTTACCACGAGGAAACTGACTTGCAATCGTATCAGATGTTCAATTTAGCCTGCGCAGTCTCAGGGGCTATGCTTGTGGACAAGCTTGGGAGAAAGAAGGTTTTTGTCATTTCAAATGTTGGGATGCTGATCAGTGAGTGTTCACATACTTGCGTTGCGCATCCCTTATTGATGCGGAGCATGCCTCAGCTTTCTCGATGTGGACGCTTACCACTTCTCTTTTTAACCAATGGAAAAACAGTACTGCCGCCAAAGGTAACTGGATCGCTATCTTTTATGCTTGTCTTCCAGGGGCTTATTCTGACATTGCTATGTGCAGCAACCGTGCCACTCATTTTTATCCACTTCTTCTTTTATGACTTTGCATACACGCTATTGCTGGTTTCGTATACCCTAGAGATCCTGCCTTACAAAATTCGTGCCCAAGGATTCGCAATCATGGTACGTACTGGTTGGGTGCGGTGCTCGAATCCTTCCAACGGTCGTTTCAGACCTTTACCGTCAGTGTGACAGTGGCATTCAATCAATTCATCAACCCTTGGACCCTCAAGGCGATCGGATGGAAATATGTAAGGATGCACCTGGCTTTGATTCGTGCACGTCGCTCACCTGAAACAGTATCTAGTATACTGTGGTTGGCTCGCGGTGGAGTTATTATTCGTGTTGATGTTCGTTATCGAGACAAGAGGTGTGGACGTCTGGGCACGTCATCCGAGTCGACGGTTAATTTAGTTTTTCGATGAAGGTCGCACCTTGCAAGAGACGGCCACGCTCTTTGACGACGAACAAGCGCCTCAAGATATAGTGGAAACGGATGGAGGTGCTACAACGATGACGATCGAACGACAGCAATCGCATACGCACGCCATATATCCCGCATGTTTGAGACCGCCTTCAGAAAAAGACCTCTGGGAGGAATATTTTGAACTCTACGACAGACACGGCACGTATAGTACACCGGCACGATCTCGGACATATCTCGATTCGCAATCTGAGGAATCCGCTGTCGTATCATGACTATTCACGACCGAAGTCTTTTCCAAATGTATTTCTACGCGCAGCATGTACTCTTTACCGTGATGCTACTTACTGGCACGACTGCATCCCTGATCCATACCTCGACTGCGTTACAGGAGCAATAAAAATCCCCCCACCCTTTGCTATCCACCGCGATGCGGCGTGATGTGTCAAATAAACCGCGAAACGCTGTGCCTTTACCGCCCTATAATGCATGAACCAAGGTTAGACTCCGGACGCAGTCATACGATCAAACGGGACGGACCGGGCCCACATTCATTCGAACTCTCCGTGAAGTCGTTCTTTCACGACCCCGTCTGGACCAATCCCGCATCAGTATAAGCACCATCTCTGCAAGAACACGATCGGAACGCACCCAACACCGGGCGATTCGTTACTTATTACCACGACACATCCTGGATATTCAGAATTGCCCATCCGAACGAATCCGATGCAGTTCTGATGTTTGAAGTAGTCTCTGGATGGCCCATGTGCGAACATTTTCCGGGCTGTGAGCAGCAGTCTGATTTTGTCCGAGGTCGCTTGGTCGAAACACTCTTGATTGGGGTACAGGTCTCCATAGAAGACACAGCTGGAGAAAAGATCCACATGAGAAGTAAATATAATATCCGACGTTTTGACGAGGGTACTGCTTACGGAAATCCGTCACAGCGTAACAAGGTGAGGGCGTATGCCTGAACCTTGAAGTTCACGCCCACCTAAAAAAATATCAATCGAGCGGCCAGGAGCACTCTAAACATTAACGAACGAACCCAACTCTCCAAGGATTGTCCGACTTGCTGAATTTCCCCGTCAGTGGAAGTATGCGATGATTCAAAGATGTGTCGTTGCTTACCGTGCTATCAATCAGTTGGCATTGGTGCATCACGGAGATTAAGAGATCCATGACTTACTCGTGATTGTCCACAAAAGTAACAGCATCCTTTGGCCTAATCGCGAGGAGGGAATTGTCGAGGATCCGTCGGAGGTCAAAAGATGAACCTGACTTGCTAGCCTGGTGGAAGTTCTCGTGAAGTGGTACATCGAAGAAAGCTGCCTGTCGTCACGTTTAGCTTTACGGACAATGTAAACTCGACCAGAGCTGCACCTGTCCTTGAAATGCTCGCATATAAGGTAGTATCTTCCGCACGCTGAATTCCGCCGTCATGTAATCGGATCGTAAGCAAAAGGAAACGATACTGACTCTGCAGTCCAACATTCTCCCACGACAAATAGCCGTTCCCTGTTTGACACACTACGAGCTCTTTGAATCTGGAGAAACCGGGTTCGTGAGGGTTTGGAACCGTAAGACTTGTGTTCAATTCTCACAAACTCGAAAATGAAACCTCGATCTATGTGCTTCATGGCGTCCAACCTAAATCCATTTCCGCCCGTTGCCTAGTATGCGGCATTAGAAATGAACACGAGAAGGTGGCCAATCGCAAGTACATACATCGAGTATCCACGAACCCCACGCAAATAGGTCATCACGCACCGCAGGATGCCGATGATCGATCTGGATGTAATTCACAGAAACCGTTATTGGACGGTAACTCGTGGTACCCCATTTTCATACGAACATTGATTCCGAGAAGATAATCATAGTTCCCTAGCTCAGAATCGACCTTTTTCGACCACCCTTTGTGACCCTTGCCCGTTATGCGAAAGATCCCATTGGTCTGGGTTAGATCATCCCAATCAAGTCCTGCTATGACTTAGAGAGTCAGAAGGGACTTTCGTGGTGAAACTGACCTGAAAAGTGCTCATGGGTCCACCTCATCCTGCTATACTTTCCTTGTCGTCCAGGAAACTCGAAGGCTGTCCAACCCTACCAGAGATAGAGCGAAGCACCCACAGGGGAGAACATCCACGTACTTTGATTTTACGCGGCCGTTCCAGAGTACGTAGCCGGTTCTGGGGATCCACGCGCACGGCGGAAAATGTTTCCGGCCTATCGGCACCAAGTTTATGCTGGTGTACACGGGTAAGAGCCGGCTCATGGAAGAAGCCCGGAAGAATCACATTAAGTACAGCATCTATTATGACGCTGATGTTGTTTTGACGTGCTGCAGAGCAAGCGTCAAGGAGCTCCTCCCGAGTGCCCCACCTGGTGGAAATACTCCCTTTCTGGTCGAACTCTCCTATGTCCCACTAGGGGTGCAGCGATCCGGACGGATGAAGCAGGACGCGACTATACGTTGAAGCTAACATACCAAATCATAAGCATCGTATCCCTGCCCTTTCTGTCACGCCGTCAGGAACCAGCTGTCTACAACAAAGAAACCGTGACCTTGCCACGCATCGCTTTGTTTGGCGGGGGTAGCCAGGCTTGTGTGAACCCAAGTTCCGCAAGACGAGGTAACTCGTGTTCGAGATGTTTCCACCAACTCATGTCGGGATGTTGGGCTTCCCATGTGAAGAACTGGATCTAGTCCCCTATTATGCACTGAATCGAATAATCCTCGAAGCGCTAGACTAACCATCACTGGATTCGGGGATTTCTCGTTTGGGCCCAATCGCATTTGAGGCAATGCAGGGCTGACGAAGCTAAGCCGTAGGCGGTCAATCCATGATACGTTTGTGTTCATGTTTGTCCGTAGCCAAAGTGCGAAGTCCCTAAAGAACAATGTTAGCGAGAGTCCTATTAAGGTAAATTTTAAACTCCGATAAATACTTTAGGATGTTCGGGCTTGTTTATATTTTTCTTCACCAAACCGTTTACCTGGCCGCCTCTCACACCTTTGTTGTTGGGTATGCGTTCCGCATATCGATAGCACACGGGGACCGTGACATTATGTAGGTAGGCCTATAGGAGAAAAGCCATTATAATCGCTCTGATCACGAATATCCACGTTGAGAAGAGTTTCATGATTTGGCAACAAGTCTACTTGCACTGTATCGCATCGTTGGATTGGAATTATACCGTCTCAAACATTTCGACTATGTAATACATGATGCTATGTTTCCTACCTGAATACCACTTTAATAATTCTACCCTTTACTCGCTCTTCCCAATCGTCGTGGTGGCACAACATTTGTCTCTTTCATTGGCGAAAGTTGCCTTGGTATACCCAACCCTTCCTCAGTCTAGAGTAGTGTTAATGTCAGTAACAACTTCACGATGAGCGAGAACAGAGCTACCTGGGCCAGCAAATTCCAGTCGAATGTTGAGGGCTGAGAACCACCAAATAGATTTATCTTTCGCTTTTTCTTCTTTGGTACAACATCCGTCTCCACCGGCGTAGCGTCCTCTGGAGCCTCCTTGTGTTGCGATGAACTGGCTTTGGATTTTTTAGGAGGATCCGGGGAAGTACGTTTCCTAGAGTTCGCCTTTGCCTTGGTCTTCGAATGGGTTTCGTCGGTGTCGTCGTTCGGAGAGGTTTTCTTCCTCTTAGCTACCTTAACCTTTGTTGCTTCCTTCGTTTCTGCTTCTTCTGTGTCTTTCGTTTTCCCCTTCTTTTTGTGCTTCTCCACCTCTCCAATTTCTATGTCTCTCCCGCCGTCATCGTCGTGTGCTGCCTTTTGTTTGCCCCTTACTTTTGCACTTCGCTCAGGAGCTGCCAATGGGACAGGAGGAGAGTCGAGAACTTCGATATCGCTATCTTGAAGTTCAGGAATAGGGTCAGGTCGTTTCACAGGGCGTGGCTTTGGCCGCGGTTTAACAGGAGCGTCAGCAGGTTTACTGGAAGAGGGTTTAGATGCAGCCGCCGGTTTGCTGTGCTTGTCTCTAACTTTGATTGGCGGGATAGATGAAGGCGACGAAGGTACTGTGCCCAGCTCCTCGTCCGACTGTGCTGGATCGGGTGGTGGTTTCTTACTCGAGGCCTGATGATTATTGAGTATAATGAGCGGGGAAACGGGAGGTCACTGAGCAGACACAGACACCTACCTTGGGCTTGGAGGCGACAGACAACTGCGTCTGAAGTTCAACGATTTTCTGCTCCAAACTAGTGATCTGCACCTGTGCATCAGCCAGCTGAGTCTCCGCCGCCTCTCGGGCCGTCGTTTGCTCCCGAACTTCCGTCTGTGAGATGATCATTATAACGAACGCCAGGGTATTCAAATACAGTCCCCTACCTGCCACTCCTGGAGAATATTCTTGGACTTCTCAATTCTTTCCTGTTGCTTCTGAATTTTTGCTTCGAACGCGTCAGTTTCTCTAGCATGCGTTTCGAGTTCGTTGATACGTCTCCTCGCTTCCCTGAGTTCTTGCTCAAGCTCAATCTTATTCTTCCTCACTTTCTCAGCATCAGCATCCTCTCCTTTCTTCAAGTTTTGCCAGTTAGCAAGTTGCGTGCGAAGTTGGGTAGCTTCGTCTTGAGCAAGCTCGAGGGAGTGCTTGAGGGAGGTGACTTGAGCCTCCAGAGCATCTCGTTCTGTGGTGAGGCGAGCAAGCTTGGAGGACGTCGCAGTAGACGTTACAGTCGTGTCTGCATGAGCCACTCGAAGGCGCCGGAGGTCGTCCTAAGGATATGACGGGAACCTCGTGACAAAATTCGGAAGGGTACTCTGGTGATGAGCGTACCTCGACTTGCTCACGTCGTCTGTGCGCAGCCTGTATCTCCGCCGTTCTCGACTTTACCTCGTCAGCTAGGACTGCAGACCGTGCCTTGAGTTCTTGTGCCACCTTCTCATAGTGAGCTCTCTCTTCCACGGCTTCATCTCGAAGCTCCTCGGCCCGATCTATCTGTTCCTCGAGTTCTGCCTCCCGTGCCTGGAACATCGTAATCTTGTAGTCCCTTTGTAACCTTTTGAGTTGTTCGCTTCTCGCCGCCTCCTGCATTGTAAGCACAGTAACACGCTCGTCGTGCAAAGCACACGCGACGCGGTACTGCTGTATTCTATGGAAAGCCTGCATTGTGTCACATCCCTCAGCCCAAGCCTTCCTCTCGTCCATCCATTTCTGACGTTCATCCAACCACGTGTTGCGATCCCCCTCCCAGGACCTACGCTCAGTATTGAGCGCAAGGATATCAGCGGCAGACCTGGAAAGATCATCATTGAGCTTTTTGATCGTCTGCTCGAGGGAACGGCTCTTCTGGACGAGGTCGTTGATGTGCGCAAGCTGCGACGCGACCATAGCCTCGTGGGGGGTGGCGGTCGAGCCGGTGACTGTTGAAGAGGTAAGTATCGACGTCGTTGCCTTTGCTGGCACAGGAGTAGAACGCAGTGGCGTCCCGGGGACGCGTCTTGCAGGAACCCCCGAGAGAGACTTGGTTGGTTTGACGGGTGAACGCGTGATCATCTTGCGAAAGGACAAAGCGTCACAGCAGATGAGAAGGAAGAAAGGTGTACCGTGTCACCTAGAGTGTATCAGTATCTCGTCCGGAAGGTAAACGCGCCTCTCTGTGTCACCAGACGGGTCAGTGGCACTTGACCAAACGACAAATCTCATCAACGCGTCCGAGTCCGATTTGCATATGGTACATGATTATGTAATACAATAGGTTCTGTTGCCCTCCAACGGGTGTCCCCTTCTGAATCCGAGTCCCTGTATTTTTTTTTTGCAACTTGATAGAATCAACAAAGTGGCACAACGTGTCCATTCCGGGACCTGTCATGATGGTGTTTTGCGGCTGATATGATCCATGTTCTCCATTTCCCAAGAATGCTGTCAAAACAAAATGGATGGAACATCACGGAGTGTCATAGTCATACTCCTTTCAAAACAGTTTACATGTACACCTCATTTCACCTATGTATGCCCCAGTACGGGCATTGGTTTATACGCCTCTTCCAGATATTGAATTTCTTCTGCCGACAATTTCACGTCGACGCCAGCTTCGATCATTCATCAGATCATGGAACCCCAGCGACGGTTAGTAGATAACGTACCAATGATGTCATGGAGGTTCGCCAGACTCGTCGTGCCAACAATGGGAGCGGTAACGCCTGCAACCCAATAGCTAAGCCGGTTGAACGAGATATGCAGAAACTGGAATTAACCGTCTTTGGTGAGGATCCATGCAATCGCAACCTGCGCCATGCTTACACCCTTCTTTTTTGCTATTTCTTCGACTCTGGCGTGCGAGTGAACACACAGTGATTCATGGAGGTCAACCAAGAACGCACCGGGTGATAATCATTTCGTACGACGAAGCAGTCGCATAGCTTCCGATAAACCTGGCGTGTATCAGCAGCAAGACTTCTCAACTTAAAGATCGCGACATTACCAGTCATTCTGGCCCCGGTTAGTTTGTTGGCCCAGTGGTCTGGTAAGTGCGCCACGAGCGAGTGGAGACCAAGGGATTGAGCCAACACCAAACATCTGGAGTGTAGGAAGCATTTCCCGCTCTTCTTCACGGTACAGGAGACTGTAGTGGTTCTGCATGGAGATGAAAGGCGTAAGCTTGTTCGTGATCGCATAGTCTGTTTTAAAGCCTATGAGCAACTCTTGAGTCCAAATACGCGTTTTAGTCCTCACTTTGCATAGCCTGGACTACGAGTCCAAGTGTGGATACAGACACATTACTTGATGAAAGACTCACACTGGTATGCCCAGCAAGAGCTCATTCCGACATAGCGGACGTAGCCCGCTTTGACGACATCATGAAGGGCTTGCATCTGGATCAATGCAAGTTGGAGTTGATGAAGGGCTCACAGATTCATGCAGAGCACTTACGGTCTCTTCAATTGGCGTCTCCTTGTCAAATCTATGACCTACAAGTCGTTGATGAGTATCAATTCCCGCACCTACCAAATACTCACATTGAAGGAGGTCTATGTAATCAAGCTGAAGGCGTTCCAGACTCTTCTTCACACTTGCGAATATATGTTTGCGACTCAATCCATGTTGGTTCACGTAACCGTTCTGATCAGGATCCTTTCGACCGGTAATTTGATTGATGCTATACTCGCGGCCAACGACATTGTAAACCTGCAGAGATTCGAGTTGTTTTCCTACTTGATCATTAGATGCAACCCACCTTTGTCATCACAACGATTTCATCACGAGGTAGGTTGAGTCTTTTGATCGCCCTTCCGAGAATGACTTCCGAGTAGCCATTCGAGTAGGTCTGGAGTGGCTCAGATAAATGAAACAGGACACGGCAGATAAACTCACATCGGCGGTATCAAACGTCTGAATCCCAGCTTCGTATCTGTGCAACTCCAAGGTTGAGATTGCTCCGACTCTCGAAGGATAACGATTATGACACTCACGCTGCCTTGATATGTTCCACAGCCTCCTCCTCACCCAAGACCCATTCCTGCCACCCCTTATCACCGTACTGCATGGTCCCAAGGATGATCTTTGAGACCTTCAAGCCTGAATTTCCAAGCCTCACTGGTATTCCCCAGATGTTAATGCATCCAAAACTACCGATTCAGCCAACTCACCATACGGAATTTTCTTAGTGGACGACATTACTGGTCCGCACTGAGGTTGGGTAATGCAGTTCAAGTCGTGGATCAAGATGTATCATGCATACCCCGTTTTATGTGTTCAAAAACCTTCGGGTTCTCACTGCCCTATTCATAACAACCTTCTGACCTGCCAAACTGGCACCTGACCCGGGCGTCAGGCGAATCGGAGTCGCGTTCGACCCATTTAGATGGTCATTATATTGAAGACTTGCCATACTATAGCGCCGAGTTGGCGCCGAGAAATAAATGATTTGGGCTGTATCCGGTGTCCTTCTAATCTTATCATTTCGAGGGGTCGTAGTCTAGGGTTTAGGACAAGTAGACGCTCAGTGCTGTCCTAGCTCCAGGCTACTGCTTGATATTCCGCGAACCAAACCGATGTCTTGCTTGAAAGCCAAGCGAATGATTGTGATAGGGAGATTTCCATCTCAAGACGTAATCTCGTGTGAATTCAGAGGACCTGGAGACCCGGACGTGGAGAATATCGAAGACACAACAAGTGAAGGACGTTGGACTCAGGCTCGGTAACCTAAACGATTTTAACCCTTTTTGCATCCATTATATTTCTCAACATTCGCAATCGCAGACCATGGCACCGCCAACTAGACTGAGACCTCATCTTAACGACCTACTGCAGAAGAACCTCGAGCTCGAGCACGTAGTCGCTGACCTGCGGCACCAGCTCACACAAGCCTCCGCAAAATGGGCCGACGAACGAAAACTGTTGGCGGTGGGATGCGACACACTCATGGCATCCTTTGCGAAATTCCGCGCACGGTTAGACGTTCACCCTTCGGATTGGGGCGACTCAGAGGGTGAGGTTGAACAGAACCTTGATGCAGGAGGGCAGGGCGAGGAAGCTGGGGGGATTGATAACGGGATGCTTGAAACAGAGGGGGATCGGGGATCGACGGTGGAAGAGGATCTTCGCGAGAAATGCCATGTGCTCGCTGCCGAACTTCAGGTAAAGGAAGAAGAGTTGGAGGAGTCCCGGAGGAAACATGAAGCAGCTGAGGTGCAGTTTGAAACTCTCGTATCGATTGTCTCGTGTACCTCACATTGAACAATTCTTCTAGGAGGAACTACAACGTGTTCAACAATCATTGGAGGCTCAGAGCGAACAACTTCGGGAAGCCCTTGCCTCAGTCAAGGCATATACTAATAATAAATGTTCTCCAGAGCGTACACCTAACGATATTTCGGCACAAGCCAATCCCTCTAGGATTGAGCTCGAGGACACACTCAAAAAACTTGACCTTGCGAACCAGGAGATAAACCGGCTTAAGCTGCTGCTGCAGCAATGGCAGAAATACGGAAATGACTGGAAACGGGAAGCTCAACTAGTGAAGGCTCGCGCATCTGAACTAGAACTACGAGAATTGGAGCTCAGTACACAGACTAAGGCAGCTGAAGAGCACACGGTTCTTCCGGAAACGGAAAGGCAAGAAATCCAAAGGCTGACCAGTGC
>JBBPLO010000826.1:0-14495 GCA_038089835.1 Retiboletus flavoniger | reverse complement strand
AGGTAGGTTTCTACCTCTTGGTTAACTCTTTCGGTCTCTCCGTCAGTTTGAGGGTGGAAGGTGGTGGAGAGGGCGAGTTTGTAGTTGAGGATTCTTCCAAGTTCTTTGGAGAACAGGGAGGCAAATTGTGGGCCACAGTCGGAGATGATCTTGTCTGGGAGTCCGTACCGAGAGTAGACTTTGTGTGTGAATAGGGTGGCGATCCCATTGGCGGTAACCATTTTCTTAGTGGGGCAAAGAATTACCCCCTTAGTAAGGCCGTGGTCGACCACGACCAGGAGACTATCAAAACCATCAGAGACGGGGAGGTCAGTGATTAGATCGCAGGAGATCTGTTGGAAGGGGCAGGTGCAGGTGGAGCGGATAGGTGTGAGAGGAGGGGTGGTTGGGTGGGTGTTGGCTTTGTTTTGCTGGCAGATGGCGCATCCGGAGACGTAATTGTGGACGTGAGCAGCAAGGCCAGGCCACCAGCATTCAGCAGTGACGAGTTGGTGAGTTTTTAAGTAGCCGGGGTGGCCGGCAGTGGGGTGGTCATGGTGTTTGGCCAAGATCACTTGGCGCGAGTTGGGGGGAACGTAGAGGCGGCCATGGAAGGTAAGGGCGCCGTTGACGGACTGCCAGGGAGAGAAATGGGCTTTGAAGGACGCAGGGAGAGGTGTGGAGAGGGATTGGATGGCTTGAAGGGCCATAGGGTCAACGGTGCATTCGTCTGAGATCTGTTTGGCAAGGAGGGTATCGACGGAAGCGATGAACATGGTTTCAGGGAGGAGAGTGATGGCGGTATTATCTTCCTCGTGGGAGTCATGGTCAGGACGGCAGGACAGGGCATCAGGGGCGGCAAGTTTGGCAGTGGGGGTATAGGAGAACTCAAGGTCATAGTCGGCGAGGTCAAGAAGCCATCATGCCTGACACTGGTTGAGGTCCTGGGGTTTGCAGAAGTAGATAAGGTTTCTATGGTTGGTAAAGACCTTGACGGGGAAGGGGGCACCCCTAAGGTAGTGGCACCACATGGAGAGAGCGCGCATGACAGCGAGGAGTTCGTGGTCATGGATGTCATAGTTTCGTTCTGCGGGGTTGAACAACTGGGAGATATAGGAACAGGGTGTCCATTCTCCATTGGGATCAAGCTGTTGGAGGATTGCGCCGGAGGCGAATTTGGAGGTGTCGGTAGCTACAGCGAATTGGGCGCCAGTGTTGGGGAGTTGTAGAATGGGTCGGGATTGGAAAGCGTCCTTGAGGGAGTCGAAGGCATACTGGCAGTCGGGGGACCAATTCCAAGGTTGGTTTTTCTTGGTGAGGTCAATCAAGGGTCGGGCGGTGGTGGAGTAGTTGTGGATGAAGCGTCTGTAGAAGTTAGCGAATCCAAGGAAGGAACGGACTTGCTTCAGAGAAGTTGGTTTGGGCCATTTTGAGATCCCTTCCAGTTTGACGGGGTCCATGGCGATGTGACCCGGTTTGACTATGAGACCGAGGTACTCTACCTCGTCCGTGGTGAACTTGCACTTCTCCAGTTTGAGGTGGAGGTCGAGTTCGGTCATGCATTGGAGGACGTGGCAGGTTCTTTTGGTGTGAGTGGTCTCGTCAGCAGAGAAAATAAGGAGGTCGTCCATGTAGATGACGAGCCATCCTTCTGCAATCAGGTCACCAAAGGAATCATTCATGAATCTTTGGAATGTGGCGGGGGAGTTGGTGAGCCCAAAATACATGACGTTCAGCTCGAAGAGTCCACGATGGGTTACGAAGGTGGCTTTCCACCAGTCTTCAGGGGTGATCTGGATGTTGTTGTACCCCCATCGGACATTGAATTTGGTGAATTTGTGGGCGTCTTTGAGTTTATTGATGAGTTCAGAGATGAGGGGAAGCAGATAGGCATCTTGGATGGTCGCTTCATTGAGTTTGCGGTAGTCCTGGCAAGGGCGTAGTCCTCCGTCTTTCTTGTGGATAAAGAAGAAAGGGGATGCTTGAGGGGATTTCGAAGGGGAAATCTTTCTGGCGGCAAGGTTTTCATTGATGAATTTGTCTGCTGCGACTCTCTTGTCAGGGGAGAGGGAATAGATTTTACCAATATTCAGCATGAAATCGGGTTTCAGGGAGATCTTGTGGTCATAGGACCTGGATGGTGGTAGGTGGTCCGCGGCTTCTTGAGAGAAGACTGAACCGAATTCAGAGTATTTGGGGGGAAGAGAAGCTTTCAGCATGGTGAGGGCTTCTTCTTTAGCGAGCTCGGTGGCCTTAGTTATCTTGGCTATCTGGGAGGCACGGAGGAATCTGGATCTGCAACAGATGATGCGGAAGACGGATCGGTTGCGGATGGCAATGTTGAGGTACCTTTCTTCTACCTCTCTATTGAGGTAGTTGTGAAGGTGTTCGTGGGAGATGGTCTGGACTGGGATAGAGTCAGGTTTGTGGACGGGAAAGGTGTAGACCTTGCTGTGTCGTTCAAGGTCTTTCCGGTGTTCGAAGTGGAGGAGTTTAGACTGGTTGATGGATTCATCAAGGGTTAGGGTATGGGTGGTCCAGTCAATGTTCGGGTTGGCGGAGCGGAGCCATGGAAGTCCCAGGATGAGATTGTCACATCCTAGATGCATGACATGGAAGAGGACTTTCTGGGCTAGTCCTTTGATGTTGAGGAACAGGGAGCACGTATGGGTGATCTTTCCTCGGTGGTTGGTGGTTCTGTCAGTGTTTTTGGCGAGGATGGGGGAGGAGAGTTTCATCATGGGGAGTTTGTGTTTTGCGACGAAGTCATAGTCAATGCAGGAGATACTGGCACCACTATCAACGAGTGCTCTGGTGTCGATGGTTTTCATGGTGTACGAGGGGCAAATGACTTGGACCAGAATGATCATTGATTTAGTCACAGCTTTTACAAGTACAGAGGCAATGTAGGAAGGGGCTAACGTCAAAGTAGGCTTCCTTTCTAAAAATCCTGGAGGAATATGGCTTTTACTAACTCCTCATCTTCGTCATCGTCCTCGACCTCTTGGAGGCGAGATAGTTCTTCATCATCAGCTACCTCCGCCACCTTTTTGGTAGGTGGGCAAGGGGCCCTTGGTGTCTGTGGGGAAAAGGCTGGGCAGTTCCAGGAGGAGTGGCCACTTTGGCGGCATCGGAAGCAGAGGTTGTTCTTGATACACTGCTGCTTTTCTTCGGGGGTCATTTTGGTGATGGTGCAGACGACGTCAACGTCCATTGCATTGGGGTTAACTCAGGCCTTGGGAGTGAAGGTGATGTCTTTAGTGCAGGCTGCTCTGGATCTGGAGGCGACTTCATGGGCACAGTTCCACATGTTGTCGAAGTGCATTGCCTTGGAGTACCAGTCGGTGATGGTGGTCGGGGGGTTTTCCATCGCATAGATCTTGTACATAATGGACAAAGGCAGACCGGCGGCAAAATAGGCAATGAGGACGTTGTCGTCCGTGATTTGGGCGACTGCAACCTTACTTCGGAATCTGGTGATGTAGTTGAGGAGGGTCAGGGAGAGCCCATCCTTCTTTTTCTGCATATGCGTGGTGGAAAGCCAGGTGATGGCATTTCCGATAGAGTCTTGGTGTTTGAAGGCGGCCTGGAACTCGGTGGTGAAGGCAGCAACAGTTCCTAGGTTGATGGTTCCGGCAGAACAGCATTTCTGGCAGAAGGTTGCTGCCCAGATGGCAGCAGACCCCTTGGTCATATGTGAAAGAGCAAATGCGATTTTCTTCACATCGGTGTCGTAGATGTCAGCATTGACAAGGAGGTAGAACTGAACAGTGTTGAACCACTGCTCAGACATATCATAGGACCCATCGAAGGGTTCGGGGGCTCCAAGGCGGAGTTCCTTTGAAGACATAGTTGCTGGGGGTGAGGGTAAGGGTGCAACAGTAGGGTGCGTTCGAGCGAGAGGGAACCCTGTGAGTGAGGGCAGCTTAGGAGCTCTGGTAGGGAGAGACACGCTTGGTTGCGTGGCAGTGGGAGTGGGAGTCTCAGGGGAAGGAACTCATGGAATACTAAGGTGTTGTGTGAGTTCTTGGGCGAGGTGGATGGTTTCTTCTTCCTCTTGGAGAGAGGTGGGGTAGACTTCGTGGTCCGAGTGTTCGAGGGACGAGGGGGAAGAGGGTTCAGGGGAGGACTGGCCTTGTTCGGGCATACCTCGGGGTAGGAACCAGTGGGAGCTAATGGTGATGCAGTGCCCAGGGAATTACCCCGTGCAGGCTGATCACGGGAGGGGGGTGCGTGGTTGTCCAGGGAATCACCCTGTATGGACTGAAGGCAGGAGCGGGTGGTTGGAGCGACCTGAAAGTCGTCCGTAGAAAGATAGCTTAGTCTTTTGTTACGCTGGGCTATGGAATACCAGCGGGGACTCAAAGTGAGCTCAATGTGGATACAAAGATGAGGGAGGATACATAGGGTGTTCCGACAGAGGTCTTCGGAGACATACGTTCAAGGGGACATCTTGAACGGAAGCAACACCAAACGGCCTGCGAATAGACTTCAAGGGGTTTCCTTAAGTCGAGGACAAAGGTTCAGAGTGAAGGCCTCAGGGGAGTTCCTTAGCCTTAGTGTGCTGATTACAGACAGTGACGAGAGGGGCGAGGAGTGGGCTTAGAGCTCATAGAATTGAGTAGACTAAGCTAAGAAGAATACAAGGCGGGAGCTGCAATATAAGTACATATGCCAAGCTGCTTAGGTAATAGGTTCTTAGTGAACCTGAGATAAGGAGTGAGTCATCCATGGATAAGGATGAGTCACGACGAGTCAGTTTTAATAATACAACGGTTCTGAGATAAGATAGAGTGGAAGGAACCAGGGGAGTGGGACTTGAGGCGTAAATGGAGTCCCTAAGTCCGAGATAAGGCACGAGATGAATGAGGACTTAGCTAAAGCAAAAGAAAAGAGAAAGTAAAGGGAAAGGAAAGGGCGATCCACCGTGGATCATAACAGGCAAGTTTGAGGGCAAAAGCAGAGGCAAATTGTGAGCCTCGGTCAGAGATGATGGTATCATAGAGGCCAAACCGTTTGAATACATTGTTAAAGAAAAGGAGGGCAATGCCAGCGGCGTGGATGGTTTTGGAGCAAGGGGTGAAAATCACCCCCTTACTAAGGCCATGGTTGACCATGACCAAGATAGAATCAAAGCCCTCGGATAGGGAGAGGTCAGTGATTAGATCAACAGAAATTTGGCGGAAAGAGATGGGGGTGGAGGAGGGGATAGGGAGAAGTTGGGAGGTCGTGGGGTGTGTGTTGACTTTGTTCTGTTGGCAAATGGGGCAGCCAGCAATGAAATGTTTGACAAAGGTGGCCAGTCCAGGCCACCAAAAGTCGCATTCAAGAATGGTTTTGGTGTGGAAGATGCCCATGTGGCCAGACAGGGGGGAGGAGTGGATGGTGTGTAGAAGTTGGCTGCGAGCAGGGGGTGGGATGTACATGTGGTTGCAGAAGAAAAGGTGGCCATTCTCAAAGGTCCAGTCACAAACAAAGGAGCGAGGGAAGAGTGGTGCATTGGAGAATATCGCCAAAAGGGCTTGAGTGACAAGGGGGTCAGAGGAGGTGGAGGATTTGATAAGGTCAGTGAGGGTGAGGTTGAGTGCGTTAATAACAAGGGGTTCAGGGAGGATGGAGGCATTGATGTTGTCCAGGATGGTGTCAATGAAATTTCGGCGGGATAGGGCGTCTGCAGGGGCCATTTGCAAGCCAGGGGTGACCTGCCAGGTGATATCATAGTCCTGGAGCAAGAGAGCCCAGTGGGCTTGTCGATGAGAGAGTTTTTGGGGGTCATGAAGGTAGGAGAGGTTTTTGTGGTCAGTGATGATGGTGACAGGGTGAGCGGCACATTGGAGATGGTGGCACCATTCAGAGAGAGCAAGAATGACGGCTAGTAGTTCACGGTCATAGATATCATAGTTACATTCAGTGGGGGTGAAGGTCTTGGAGAAATAAGCCACAGGTTTGGGGTTGCCGTTGGGGTCTGTCTGCATGAGGACAGCATCAGCTGCAATGAGAAAAGCATCAGTCATGAGAAGGAAGGATTTGGTGGGGTTGGGAAGGCTTAGGACAGGGGCAGAGCGGAGGGTGGAGATGAGGGTGTCAAAGGCTTTTTGTTGGAGGGGTGTCCATATCCAGGATTCATTTTTCTTGGTAAGGAAGATCAGAGGGGCAATGATGTTGGAGAAGTTTGGAATAAATTTGCGATAGAAGTTGGCAAACCCTAGGAAGGATTGGATTCCCATGACGGTGGAGGGGGGTTTCCATTCTTTGAGGGCGGTGAGTTTTCCAGGGTCCATTTGTAGTTGTCCCTTCCCGACAACCAGACCTAAGTATTTCATGGTGGGGGTGTTGAAGGAACATTTAGAGAGTTTGAGGGAGAGATTGTTCTCTCACAGTCGGAGGAGGACTCAACAGGTGCATTTGTGATGAAGGGATAGGGGTCCTTTGGTGCAGATTCCTAAGTCATCCATGTAGACCTTAAGCCATCATTCAGCAATCATGTCAGCAAAGATGTGATTCATGAATGTCTGAAAGGTGGAGGGGGTGTTCGAGAAACTGAAGAACATGACCATAGGTTTGAAGAGGCCGAGAGGGGTGATAAATGTGGCCTTCCATTGGTCAGACTCCCGAATGCGAATGTTGTTGTATCCCCATCGAACATTCATTTTGGTGAAGAGGTTAGTGTCTTTCAGGTCATCAATGATATCAGAGATGAGAGGGAGGGGGTAGGCATTCCGGATGGTGTGGGAGTTAAGATATCAATAGTCCTGGCAAGGTCGGAGGGAGCTGTCTTTCTTTGGAATGAAGAAAAACGGGGATGCTTGTGGAGATTTAGAGGGAATGATGCATCCAGTCTTTAGATGTTCCTTGATGAAGTCAGCGAGAGTTTCACATTCCTTTGGATTAAGAGAGTATATCTTGGCAATTTTTGGGACAAAAGAGTCTTTGAGATCAATGGTGTGATCAAAGGGACGATGTTTGGATAGAGTGTTGTGTGTGCTTTCAGTGAACACATTTGTGAAATCAGTGCAGAAATCAGGGATGATTACATCTTGGTGAATGGATTGTTGGGTGATTTCGGTGGAGATGGAGAGTTTGTATATCTCGGTTTCCAAGGCCTCTTTTCAGGGAGGGCGCTCACAAAGAGTCCTTTCGACCCTTCTTAGAGGTATGGAAAAGGTTTGTCTTTTCCAGTTGATATTGGGGTTCCATTTTGTCAGCCAAGGCATTCCTAGAATGACCTGAGGTTCTTTTTGTTGGAGGACGAAGAATTTCTCTGTTGAGGAAAAGAATCCATGAGAAACAAGGGCAATGGTGGTCCAGGAAATAGTTCTGGAGGCGTTCTTGGTGCCATCAACGTTAAAGGCAGTGATGGGTGGTAATGGGGGAAGAAGATGTCGAGGCAACTTCCCTTTTGAAAAATCCTTGGCTTTCTGAATGTTAGCGAACTGGATGGCATTCACCTCTTCCCCCTCTTTGTCTTCATCATAACACATCTTGAGTATGGCAAGAATCTCGGCCTCATTTTTCCCTGAGGTCTGGAGAGAGCTTACATATTGTTGGAGGGGGGATGGTTGGGCAGGTTTTGAGAGGGGGGTGATGGAAGTACTGGGAGTGGTGATGGTGGTTCTGATGTTCTGAGGATGTCCAGGGGCAGAGGTCTTTCTGCAATTATGGGCATCATGTCCAATTGTTCGACAGTGAAAACAGTGTTCTTCTTTGATGCATTTAGCTCTTTCAGCAGGGGTGAGCTTGGTCAGCATGGTGGATGTGTCAACATCCATGGCATTCGAGTCCTTGGGGGTGCGATTACCGAAGGGGAAGGAAGATGGGGGGGTTCCAGCATGGAGCGATTGAATTCTCATTTTCTGGGCATGGAAGGCCTTTGCCCTAGTGATCCAATCAGCGATGGTGGTGGGGATAGTCCCCATGGACAGGATCATGGTGGTGATCTGTTGATCTAATTTGAGAGTGAAGTGGTCGATAAGGGTGGTTTCATCGGTAATGTCAGATTTCCCAGCTAAGTTTTGGAAATTGGTGATATATTGTTGAAATCCATCCCTGGTGCGGGTGGTTTTCTGGCGCAATTTTGCCAGTTCAAGGCAAGCAGTGGCTTTGACATCATAAGGGAAGAAGGTGGTTTCGAAGTCCTTGATAAAGTCTTTGAAGGATTTTCCAGTGGTGATGGAGGAATCAGCCATCTTGTCATACCAAGCTTCAGTGAAGGAGGCTTCTCGACCAGAGGGCATCTTGTTGAGGGCAGTCATGATTTTTTCAGGGTCATTGGGATATAGGGTTTGGTTGATCAGGAAGTAGGCATTCATCGCCTTCATCCATCGGAAGGCATCAGCGGCAAGGCCGGTAAAATTGGCTGGTAGGGCGGCTTTCAGTTCGGAGGGCATGGTGGGCGATGGTGATCTAGAGATATTGATTGGGCTAGGGAGCAAGGATGGGGGTAGACTGGGCTGACGAGGTGGTGGTCCAGTTGTGGGTCATTGAGCTGGGGTTCTGGGTGCGAAGGAGGGATCAAGGAGGGGGGTTCTACTAGACCCGGCAATTCTCCTGGAGGGGGTTCGGTATTGGAAAAGGTCAGGGAGTTCCGAGTTGCTTTCCTCTGGTGCTTTGAATGATATGATGGGTGGGTGGGGGGTCCTTCACCTAAGGAGGTGGGACCACAGGAGATTCTTGATCTTTTGTTACATGTAGCATATGAAAGAGGACAACATTCGAGGGGAGTCAACAATCAGGCGATACTCACAGAGAGACCAATGTCTGATTGGAATGTGGATGCTCAAGGGGGTCCCTAGGAATCGTTAGGGCTTAGGAAAAGTTCTTAGAGTTGCTAAGAACTTCTAGGAACAGGTGGGTTCAAGAGGGACTCTAGATTATACGCTAATGTTGCACAGATCAAGAATAGGAAAAGTACATGCAGAGACCTAGCTACTTATAGTGTCAGAGTAATGCGCGGGGGCTATAGAACTATGTGGAACGCTGTGGAATGAAAAGAAATGACTAGGCATAAAAGAACCTAGTTAGAAGATGAGTCCATGTTGATAGTCATGGTACAAGGGGAGCTTAAAGGTAAGCTATGAATGAACAAGGAAGAGGGTCCACACAGAAGCAAGTAAGCTGTTTGAATGTGTGGTGTGCATCATTCTCTGTAGGAGATTATGGAAGCAAAACGAACAACCAGAAGTATATGATGATATGGAAGGAAAATTGTAACAGATGGTGTGGAAGAAAAAGTGTAACATTACCCCCTTTGTATAATCGAGCCCCAGGCTTGATCAACAACCCGTCCCTATGAAAGAGATCCTCCAGTGGGGGAGCCTGTCCCAAAAATAGAGCCCTGCTGGAAGGGGGATAGGACCTTGAACAGACAGTTACTGATAATGTGCCCAGGTTTGTGGCAAATTCCACAATTCCAATGGGGGCAGAAATGTTCTGTGTGCCCCCAGTTGTCACAGTAGCCACACTGGAAAAGTGAACACTGAACAGTGAGATGGCCGGGGGCATAGAGGTGGCAGTAGCCACAGCGGTGCTGAGGGCAGTCCTGAAGATAATGACCTCATAGGCCACATTGAAAACAGACGGTGGATGGGGAGACCAGGGTGGGACATAGGATGTCAGGCCAAGGGATGACTTGAACCGGGGAGGAGAGAACTGAGTTCCCATTGGGAAGGCGAATCTCACGTGGGACTGTGTAGACTGGAAATGTAGGAGGGACCGGGGGGTTGGCTTTGATTTCGGATTCCTCTGCACCAGATTCCTTGGAGGTGGTTACAAGGGTGAAGGAGTCTGAAGGAGGAGGGGATGTAAGCCATTTTGCAAGGGGTTGCATATGAGGAGGGGGAATGGGAAGAGGGAGTGGGTGGGGCTGTGAAAGAAGGAAATTTTCTACAGTTTGTGCATAAAGGTCTCTTTGTGGTATGGGGAGGGAAGAAAGGATGTGATGGATGGTGGGGTAAATTAAGGTATAAGGGATTTCCTTGGCATAGGTGGTAAAGCCATGGAGGGATAGGATGGTCAATGTGTGGTGAGAGGCTTCACTTAATGTGAATCGGAGGGTAGGGTCCAGGAGATTTAATGATTTGGTGAGATGTAGGATGGACGCGACAGTATGGTAAGTGTGGATAAGTGAGTGGGTTACCTCATCTTCAGGGAAGATGGGGTGGGCTTCTATGGCAAGGGTGAGGGTGGGGGTCTCCAGAATGGTGGTGAATAAGGAGAGTCTTTCTCGTTCTGGTAGATACATAGGGAAGGCTCATTGTGATTGCAAAAGTGATCATGAGGACGAGGAAGAAGACGAGGGAGGGGAGATGCTCAGAGACATAGGCCAGGACATTGTCGATGAAAAAGAGTAGGTGAAGAGGCATATACAGGTTCACAAGGTGATACTCATGAAGAGACCGACGTCTTGTGAATGCTGTTCGTTCTCTAAAGGGAATGGAGACATTTATAGGCAGAGAGGAGCTTGACAGCATGTCATAAGTTTGTCTCCAGTTCCCAGGTATCCTTGGATCAAGAATATCCTTTCCATGAGGTTAGAAACTGTCGCTTAGATTGAGGGCCCTTGTAACTGTGGATCACTTCTAACTTGTATTCTTCTTCTCGGTTAATGATGTCAGGTGGTGGTCATAAGAAGGGGGTGCCATAAGCTTGGGTGGCACAATAAGGGGATAGAAGGGATGTATGGAAGGTGTCATGGATATGCCATGTGGGGGGGAGTTGGAGTTTGTAAGATACTGGAGATAGGACTTGGGTAATTCCACAGGGGCTATAATGTTTCGGGGCCAATTTCCAAGATGGGAGTTGGAGGTGCAGATTGGTGGCTTCAAGCCAGACCTGATCTCCAACCTTCCATGGGGAGAATTTGCAGAAGGATTGGGAGGATATTAACTTCCAGGCAGATTTGTGGGCAGCAAGGACTTCTTTTCTATTTTCATCAAGGGTCGCTAGGTGGTCTTTGAGTGTGGGAATGAAGGTTTTTCCTAGCAGGGGAAAGGCTCTTGATTCATAGCCATAGAGTAGGGAGAATGGGGACTTCTGGGTTGAGGAGTGAGGAGTGGAGTTATGATGGAACTTGGCCAACAACAGGGCGGTCAACCAGGAATGGGGGTTATTGGCACAGAAAATGCGCAAGTAAACTTCGAGTTCTTGATTAGTTTGTTCCATCTGGCCATCAGTTTGGGGGTGGTAAGCGGATGACAGGTGGATATCGTATTTTAGTAGGCAGGTGAGTTTGAGGGCAAAGGTGGAGGCGAATTGAGGGCCTTGATTGGATATGATGGAGTCATAGAGGCTGAATCTTTTGAATACATTCTCAAAAAAGAGGAGAGCTACTTCCACTGCATCAATGGTTTTTGAGCAAGGGAGGAGAATGACCCCCTTAGTAAGGCCATGGTCAACCACGACCATGATAGAGTCAAAGGAGTTGGATGGAGGGAGATCTGTGATAAGGTCAATGGAAAGTTGGTGAAAGGGGATGGACGAGCATGAGGTGATGGGGAGAAGAGGAGGGTGTGAGGGGTGGATGTTGACCTTGCTTTGTTGGCAGATGGGGCAGCCGGAGATGAAATGTTTGATGAAGGTGGCTAGGCCAGGCCACCAGAAATCTTGCTTGAGGATGGATTTGGTATGAAAAATGCCCATATGGCCAGTAAGTGGGGAGGAGTGGATGGTGTGTAAGAGAGGGGATCTAGTGGGGGGTGGAACATACATCCAATGACGGAAGAAGAGATGGCCATTTTTGAAAGTCCAGTTGGAGGCAAGAGAGTGAGGGAATAAGGGGGAAGAGGAGGAGATGGCATCAAGTGCACAAATAACTAGGGGATCAGAGGGTGTGGAGGACTTGATGAGGTCAGTGAGAGTGAGGTCAAGCATGTTGATGACAAGGGATTCAGGAAGGATGAAGGAGTTGGCATTGTCAAGGGAGGTGTCAATGTGGTCTTGTTGTGAGAGTGCATCCACTGGTCCCATCTTGGTACCAGGGGTAACCTTCCAAACTATATCGAAATCTTGGAGGAAGAGGGCCTAGCAAGCTTGTCAGTGAGAGAGTTTGTGGGGGTCGCATAGGTATGAGGGGTTTTTATGATTGATGATAATAGTGACGGGGTGAGCAGTGCATTGTAGGTGATGGCACCATTCAGAGAGAGCAAGGATGACTGCGAGGAGTTCTCTATCATAGATGTCATAGTTGCGCTCGGCCAGGGTGAGGGTTTTTGAGAAGTAGGTGAGGGGGCGAAGATCACCATTAGAGTTGGGTTGCATGAGGACAGCGCCAGTGGCTAGCAGGGAGGCATCAGTTATAAGGGAGAATGGTTTGGAGGAGTCAGGGAGAGCCAGAACAGGGGCAGAGCATAGTGTGGAAATGAGGGAGTGGAATGCGTTCTGTTGGAGGGGAGTCCAGTCCCAGACTTAGTCTTTGCAAGTGAGGGAGACTAGGGAGGCGACAATATTGGAGAAGTTGGGGATAAACTTTCAGTAAAAATTGGTGAACCCAATAAATGATCGGATGCCAGTGACGGTGGTGGGGGGTTTCCATTCCTTAAGGGCAGAGAGTTTGTGAGGGTCCATTTACACTTCGCCATTTCCGATAATGAGGCCAAGATATTCCATGGTTGGGATATCAAAGGAGCACTTGGAGAGTTTCAGGGAGAGGTTATGTTCACACAGTCGAAGGAGGACACATCGGATGCGTTCATGGTGGAGGGAGAGGGGGCCTTTGATGCAAAAGCCAAGGTCATCCATGTAGATTTTCAACCATCATTCGGTGATCATATTAGTGAAGATATGATTCATAAACAATTGGAACGTTGAGGGGGCATTGGAGAACCTGAAGAACATGACTGTGGGTTTGAAGAGCCCTAAGGGAGTGATGAACGCAGCTTTCCATTGATTGGATTCGCGAATGCAGATGTTGTTGAAATCCCAATGAATGTCCATTTTGGTGAAGTAGTTGGTGTCCTTCATATCATCTAAGAGGTCAGAGATGAGGGGTAAGGGGTATGCATTGTGGACGGTGTGAGCATTTAGATAGCGATAGTCTTGACATGGGCAAAGTGTGCCATCCTTCTTAGGGATGAAAAGGGAGATGTCTGGGGGGACTTGGATGGGATAATGTGACCAGTTTTGAGGTGCTCTTCAATGAAATCCTTGAGAGACTTCTTTTCCTTGGGATTCAAGGAGTAGACCTTGGCAATCTTCAGAACAAAGAAGTCCTTGAGATTGATGGTGTGATCAAAAGTTTGGTGGGCAGGGAGGACATTATGGGTGGATTCTGTGAAGACATCAGTGAAATCTGTGCAGAATTCAGGGATGGCAGTAGGGGGGAGTGTTGCCTTTTGAGCGATCTTGGTAGAGATGGTGAGTCTGTAGATGTTTTCCTCCTCGACCTCCTTCAGGGGAGGGCACTCATGAAGAGTCCTCTCAACCCTCTGGGGAGATCTTGGAATGGAAATGGTGCAAGTCCTCCAGTTGATGTTGGGGTTCCATTTGATGAGTCAGGGCATGCCTAGGATGATTTGGGGTTCTTTTTGTCATAGGACAAAGAGGGTTTCAGTGGATGAGAAGGAGCCATGGGAGATGGTGACTGTGGTGGTCCAGCAGATGGTTCCCGCAGAATTTTGGGTTTCATTGACATTGTAGGCAGCAATCAGGTGATGAACTTTAGAGAGGCAGAAGGTTCCTCTTGGTAGGAGATGGGGATCAATAAAATTTCCAGTTGCACCTGAATCGATGAGGGTAGAGGTTTTGATGCTTTGTACTCTGACATTAAGATAAAGAGTTCTATTCCTTTGCGAGGCTACGAGTACATGGGTAGAGTCTAGGGAAGAAGATGTTGAGGCTACTTCCCTTCTTAAAAATCCTTCACCTTTTGTACATTGGCGAATTGGATGGCATTCACCTCCTCTCCTTCTCTATCTTCATTGTAGCATATTTTGAGGATGGAGAGGATTTCACTCTTGTTCTTTCCTGCAGTACAGAGAGAGTTTACATATTGTTGGAGGGGTGATGGCAGGGTGGGAGCTGGGAGAGGTGCGGGTGGGGGAGTGGTGGTGACGGTAGTGGCTCAGACATTCTGGGGGTGGCTGGGGTTTTTCCTGCAGTTGTGGGCATCATGCCCAATGGTTCTGCAGTGAAAGCATTGACCTTCTTTGATGCATTTAGCTTGCTCAGTGGGGGTGAGTTTGGCTAGTGTGGTGGACATATCGACGTCCATGGCATTGGGGTCTCTGGGGGTGCAGTTGTTGAAAGAGAAGGGGGAGGGGGTAGTTCCTGTGCAGAGTGCTTGGATCCTCATTTTCTGGGTGTGGAAGGCTTTGGCCTTGGTTACCCAATCAGCAATGGTGGTGGGGATGGTTCCCATGGACAGGATCATGGTGGTGATTTGTTGGTCTAGGCTGAGGGTGAAGTGATCAATGAAGGTGGTTTCATCAGTGATATCGGACTTTCCAGCTAGGTTCTGGAAGTCCATGATGTACTGTTGAAAGCTGTCACTGGAGTGAGAGATCTTCTGGCATAGCTTGGCT
>JBBPLO010000825.1:0-14495 GCA_038089835.1 Retiboletus flavoniger | reverse complement strand
CCTCTGAGTCCGACGAAGCCCCCACCCCCATACGTTCGTCCCATGTCACCCCTGTTTCCCGGACTGAAGTCCAGTGGGTCCGCCTACCCAACGGCACCCATGTCCTATCCTCCCCTACCCAAGTCATGCCCCGAGCAGACAGCGTCCGGCTCGTCCCTGCCTCCCCTGGGACTGAATGCTTTCACTGCTGTCTTCGAGATCACTATCAACAGGACTGCCCCACCTTCCGATGCCCCCACTGCTCTTCCCTCGCCCCCGGCCACATTGCGACTCAATGCAACCGCGTCCAGTGCAACTATTGTCGTAACTGGGGACATTCTGCCGAACTCTGTCTCCATCGCGAATGCACTTTGTGTGCTCAGCCTGGGCATATCCAATCTCTCTGTCTGTTTAACACTGCTTCCCCCTCTCAGACGAATGCCATCTTTGGGCTGCTGGCTTTCTGAAGATCCCTTCGGGAGAAGAGGTTTGTTGATCAAGCCTGGGGCTCAATTGTACAACGGGGGTAATGTTACGATTTTCTTTCCATCTCATCTTGTCCTTCTCGTAGTAGTTTACCATCATTTTCTTTCTTATCGGCGAATCATGTCTTATCGCCCATGACAGGCCTATCTCCTTATCGGAGGGCCTAGATCCTGTTATCTTCGGTCTCTTGACCTTGGACTTCACCACTCCTAATTAGGCTCTCTTACGCCTAATCGTTTCCCCCTTATCTCATGGTCCATGCGCAGTGTTTGTACTATAAATAGTCTTCTATACTCTGTATTCTGCATTCTTGTTCTGCGCAATCTACACATATTATCAAGGGTCACTCCGGATCTCATTAGGCTCTTCCCTAGTGAACATTCTTAGTTCTTCGTTTTATCCTTGAGTCTCTAAGACGTCGGTCTCTTCGTGAGTATCGCCTTAGCCACTCAGGATCCTAGAGACCTTGTTGATACGCTTCGTGTAACACTCTCTGAGTGGCGACATCACTTGCAAGGCACCAATCACCCCACCACGATTATCACCGACCACAAGAACCTCTCCTACCTACATGACCCACGTAAACTTTCCCGACGACAGGCTCGATGGGCCCTCTTCCTCCAAGACTTCGACATCGTCTGGAAGGTGACCCCTGGCACTAAAATGGGTCCTGCAGATGCCCTCTCCCGACGAGATCTCATAGACACCTTCCTCGACAATATCAACTCCCCCATTATATCTGAACCTCTCGTGATCAACACTCTGGACCTCACCCTCACCGACCTCATCAGATCTTCCACACCTGGTGACCCACTAGTTGTTCAGGCCCTGGAGGCAATTTCCTCGTCATCTCCCCTATTCCCCCGATCACTCGCCTCGGACTGGACTTTCGAGAACGGTCACCTGTTTTTCCGCCAACGAATGTATGTCCCACCATCAGCTAGATCCCCCCTGCTACACACCATCCACTCCTCCCTGCTCACTGGTCATATGGGCATCTTTCACACCAAATCCATCCTTGAACGTGACTTCTGGTGGCTGGGGCTCGCCACCTTCGTCAAACACTTCATCATTGGATGCCCCACATGCCAGCAAAGCAAGGTAAACACACACCCCTCACACACCCCCCTCCTACCCATCGCTTCCACCTCCTCCCTACCCTTTTGCCAACTCTCCGTCAACCTCATCACTGATCTCCCACCATCCAACTCCTTCGATTCTATCATGGTCGTGGTCGACCATGGCCTTACAAAGGGGGTAGTGCTCCTCCCCTGTTCAAAGACCATTGACGCCACAGGAGTAGCCCTCCTCTTTTTCCACAACGTTTTCAAACGGTTTGGTCTCTATGACTCAATCATCTCTGATCGAGGCCCCCAATTCGCCTCAGCCTTTGCTCTTGAACTCGCACGCCTACTCAAATACGACGTTCGCCTCTCATCCGCATACCACCCTCAGACAGACGGCCAAACCGAACGAACAAATCAAGAACTCGAAGTTTACCTATGCATCTTCTGTGCCAACAATCCCCACTTATGGTCAAACGCTCTATCATCTGCAGAATTCCACCACAACTCCACCCCCCACTCCTCCACCCAGAAATCCCCATTCTCCCTACTCTATGGCTATGAACCCAGAACATTCCCCCCACTTGGGAAAACCTTTATCCCTGCCTTGGAAGATCGCCTGACAATGCTGGATGAAAATAGAAAAGAAGCACTCGCCACCCACGAATCCGCCCGAAGAGTAACTTCCTCCCGATCCTTCCGCAGCTTCTCTCCATGGAAAGTCAGAGACCTGGTCTGGCTCGAAGCAACCAATCTCCGCCTTACTCTCCCATCACGGAAATTAGCCCCCAAACGCTACGGCCCCTTCAAAATTACCCACGTTCTGTCACCGGTCTCCTACAAACTCCGATTACCACCCTCTTGGCGCATCCATGACACATTCCATGCCGCCCTACTATCCCCCTGCCGAACCACACAGGCCTTCGATACCCTGTTTCTAAAACCACCGCCTGACATCATCAACCAGGAAGAGGAATATGAAGTTGAGGTAATCCGCAGTCACAAGGGCCCGCAGTCCAGAAGACGGTTCCTGACCTCATGGAAGGGTTACCCACGATCAGAAGACACCTGGGAACCTGAATCAAACCTTCGTCACGCTGCCGAAATCCTCCGAGCCTATAAACGCCTCCACTCCCTCTAAGAAATCTAGGTAACGTTCACAAGAAGTCAGTCTCTTCGTGAGTATCGCCTTGTCTAACGCTCTACCTACCTTTCAACCCATCTTCCCCACCAATCATGTCCCAATCTGTCTCCCGAAATCCCTCTTCTCTCTCGTCTTCTTCGTCGTCTTCCTCGCGATCAATCCTCCAGTCCCAACGAGCCTTTCCCTTATACCTACCCGAACGAGAGAGACTCTCCTTGTTCTCCACTGTCCTGGAAACCCCCACTCTCTCTTTTGCCCTAGAAGCACACCCTAGTTTCCCTAATGATGAAGTCACCCACTCCCTCATCCACACCTACCACACCATCGCCTCCGCCCAACGTCTATCCGAAATCCTAACTCCACCAGACCCAACCCTGTGTTTCACGATGAATGAGGCCTCTCGCCATTGCCTGACCGCCTTATCCTTTCATGGATTCTCCACCTATGTGGAAGAAATCCCTCATACCCTCATCTTTCCCACAGTCCGCTGCATTCTCTCCTCCCTTCCCCGTGCCCAACGGGACCTGTACGTACAAACCGTAGAAAATTTTCTTCTCTCCCAACCTCGCCCCCTTCTGCTCCCAACCTTGCCCCCTTCTGCTCCCCATTCCCCCCCCACTCTCACGACTGCTCATCGAACGACTCTCCGACTTTTCCTACTCTTCCACCCCCGCCTCCATCTCAGAGGAACTCCCCCTTGTTGAATATAGCACTCCGGACTCCTCCATCCCCATCCCCATCCGTGAGGAACCCTCCCTCGTCGAACATAGTGCTCCCATCCCCATCTCTGTCAAAGACGAACCCCCCATACCCCCTACCTATCCAATTTGCACGGAATCACGTGAGATCCATCTTCCCAATGGGAACTTCATTCTCTCCTCCCTGGTTCGGGTTATCCCAAGGCCAGACATACTCAGTCCCGCCCCAGCCACTCCTTTCTCCATCTGCCATCAATGTGGCCTACGAGGTCACCATCTTCAGGACTGCCCCTGCCACTGCTGTGGACACTGCCATCTCTATGCCCCTGGCCATCTCACAGTTCAGTGTTCACTTTTCCAATGTGGCTACTGTAACAACTGGGGCCACACGGAGCACTTTTGCCCCCACAGGAATTGTGGAATTTGCTATGAACCTGGGCACATCGTCGCTAACTGTCCATTCGAGGTGTTATCCCCCTCCCAGCAGGGAGCTATCTTTGGGATCAGATCCCCTACCCGAAGAGTTGCTCCATAGGAATGGTTGGTTGCTCGAGCCTGGAGCTCGATTATACGAAGGGGGTAATGTTACAATTTTCTTTCCTTATCATCGCTTTCTCCTACTCGTACATTTCTCCTCTCTAATCTCTTACCGAGGGCGTCGAGTCTCTCGGGCACAGGAGGTATACCTCTTTGTTGGAGGACCCTCCATGCTATCCTTAGTCTGCTTTCCTTAGGACTTGTCGTTTAGCCTTCACCTTGGACTCTCTTCTCCTAGCTAAGTTCTCTCGTACTTAGTCGTATCCTAGTTTTACCTGGTCCGCGCGTGGGAAGTCTCCTTCTCTCTCTAGTATATCATTCTCGCTATCCCTGTATCTCGGACCCCCATTCTTGATCTGCGCAATACTAGCGTAATTTCTTGAGTCACCTCTGCGCTTGACAATCCTCAGTGACCTTAGCGACTCTAAGGTCAAATTCCATTGTCCAAGTCTCTGCCAGACGTCGGTCTCTTAGTGAGTATCGCCTGCAGACGACCCGGGTTACTCTCCAGCCCTCTTTCGTATGCTACGTGTAACACTAGGACTGCCGGGTTCTCGAGTGAGTGACTGCCTCGACAAAGGACGAGCAAGGTGGACTTAGGGATGTACACTAACAGAGGACTTTGGGCACGACAAGGTGTAGGTCCAATGCCTAACACCAAAGATGAAGGTTACTTGTTGGGAAAGACCTGCGGAGTTGAAGAGAGTCCTAGGGGATTCCTAGACTCGAGGATAAGGGAAGATCAAGGGTATGACCCTTATCTTAGTGTGTTGATACTGACAACAATGAGAGGAGTGAGGAGGAGGCAAAGTAACTTGTAGTATTCAAGAAGACTAAGCTTGAGGAATACATGTGGAGAGTCTAGGGTTTAAATAGTACTACCAAGGTGGTTATGTAAGGGGACATGTCAGTGTCAGAGATAAGGAGTGAGTCAGCCGATAAGGGACTGAGTCATGATGAGTCATGGCTAATAATACAACGGTTCTGTGGAAGGCTGATCATCGGCGAAGAGATGGAAGGAACTGGGGGAAGCAGTACATGAGGTAGTAACAGTGTACCTGATGTCTGAAGGCAGTGAGGACAGAAGGAGACATAGCTAAGTAAAAGAAAAAGAGGAAAAGGAGATACATATTCACAGTTGTAACATTACCCCTGTTACGATACGAGACTCGGTCTCCTATCTCTTTTCTTTTCTTTTATCTACTTAGCTAAGTCTCGTTCGGTCCTCACTACCTTCGGACCTCAGGCACGCTGTTGCTACCTCGTGTACCGCTTCCCCAGTTCCTTCCGCTTCCTTGCCCTTCCATGGCGTTCCATGGAACCATTGTATTATTAGATATGACTCGTTGTGACTCAGCCCTTATCTCGCTGACTCACTCCTTATCTTCGACACTGACGCGTCCCCTTATGTAACCCTTCTGGTAGCCATATTTAAACCTCGCGCACTCGCCTGTATTTCCTCAGCTTAATCTTCTTGAATACTTTGACCAGGCCTCCCCTCAGCGATCCCTCTGCTCAGCCAGACGTCGGTCTCTACGTAAGTATCGCCTGGCTGGGAAACCCTAGAGCGGCCACCACTGCGCTTCTGTCCACCGTTGCTATTGCTGCGTAGCGTCGGCAGCCCTCCACTACACTTGTGGCCTGGTACCCACTATCATTGTCTTATCACATCCAACTATCGCGTCTTCCAATCCTTTAACAATTACTGTCGCTAACCATTTACAGGTAATGCCCGTAGTAGAGTAGACTAAGCAGCTCTTGTACTTAGTTACCCTTCTCTCGAATACTATGAGTTACTTGGCCTCCTTGATCCTCTCATCGTCATCTGCAGTGACACCACTAAGGCTTAAAGGCATTCCCTGAGAGTCTTCCCTTTATCCTTTGTCTCGAGTCAAGGAATCCCCTTGGACTCTCGCCTTGACTTCGCGGGTTATTCCCAACAAGTATCCTTAGTCTCCGGCGTTAGGCATTGGACCTATGCTCGCCCTTGTACAAGGCACTAGACCTGTACTCGTCGTACCTCGAAGTCCTCTCTCGTCGTACTCCCCTAAGTCCACCTCACTCGTCCTACATCGAGGCCATTAACTCACTCGAGATCCCGTCGGTCCTAGCCCGACGTAACAACCCCCATACTAGGTGGGAAGTTCCTGACGACCCCAACTCTAAAGGTTGATATATCCCACTCTAGGGGATCCAGTCATATTAGCGTAAGCTTCATCATTGAAGACGTCATCAACGTCATCATCTCCATAGTTGGTTGCCTCAACTGGGGAGGTGTTCTGTCAGGGGTGCTGGTTCATGTGACGCCTGGGAGGTGGAACAGGTCGTGGAGGTGTTGGTTGTGAGTGGCAATTTTGGTGGTGGACAGGGGAGTGTGAGTGATGGGAGGAACCAGAGGAGGAGGAAATAGGGGGTGCTGGAGGGCGGCAAAGTGGGCATCTGGATTGGGGGTGGCCCAGCACGAAGTTGAGACAGAGTGGGCACTGGTAGACCTGGCAATTGGTCTGAAAGTGACCGAGCCTATGGCAGTGGTAGCACGCTTCCCAATAGTGGGGATGCAATGGGGTAAGCAGGGTGTGGCCTTCGTTGCCGGTCCAGGTGGCTTCCACTTGGGCTAAGAAGTCTAATTTGGCCAAGTTGAGGGGGGATGCGAGGGAGGAGGAAGTGGTTGAGGGCGTCTGGCCTCGGGTGGTCTGTCTAGTAGTGAACTCTTGCTGGTATTGGTCAAGGTCCTTGAGGAACTCGAGGGCCCCAAGTTGGTAGCTGAGGTGGAGGACGATGGCTTGGGCCTCTTGGTGAATGGTGGATACTATGGACCTGAGGTATGCAAGGTCTGTGTCAGAGGGCTGGGGAGGTATGAGGCCAAGGTGAGCGATCTGGAGGTAGAGCTTCAAGATTAACTCAATGGGGGAGGTGTCCTCAATGAAGGGCTGGAGAGGGACCATGAGACAAGAGTCCATGAGGGCGGAGGCAAGTTCCTGCATGTCGTTGTGGGAGGGGTAGTCTTCACACATGTGGTGGGCATATAGGGGAACATCTATGCTGAGAATGGGAGCAAGGACAATGGTGGCCAGTGAGACCGGGGGGAGTTTGGGTGAGGGGGTGTGGTTGCCCCAGTGAGGGGCAGACAGGGAGTTAGAGTTTCCCCATCCTGGGGAGGGGGAGTGAGAGCTAGAGGATAGGGGGTCATAGACTGTGGATGTGTGGGAAGCTATGGTGAGAAAATCTATAGGTAACTCCTCGGCGGACATGACATTGTTAGTGAGGGGAGAAGAGATAGGAGGGGACAAACATAATGACGACATGGTAGAGATAGAGAGAGAAATGGGGGAGACGGTGATGGTGTTCATGTGTTACGCGAAGCATATCAAAGGAGGTCTCGAGGGGATCGTTCAACTTGAGGTGATACTCACGAAGAGACCGACTTCTCAAGTGAAGGATAACTGGGACTTAGGATGAGACTAGGGATGATGCAAGATATATGCTTGTATTGCGCAGATCAAGTATGAGTATACATTGATGAAGACTACTAGGTTTTATAGATATTAGACCAGCGCACGGACCATGGAAGGAAAGAGAACAACAATGACTAAGCGATATGGAATCGGATGGAAGATAGTAGATCACTAGCTGACATAAGAGAGTCAGCGGGGAGGAGTTAGTCCATAGAGATATTCATAGAGTAGCTGTGATCTGCTATGTGAAGACGAACCAAGAGGAAAGCGGAGGAACTGACTACTATGAGATATGCATTGGAAAGACATCTAGATGGTTGACATCTCCAGTTAGTCCAAGGAGAGAAAGAGGTAATCAACAGTATGTGATGAAAGGGGAGAAAAATGGTAACATTACCCCTCTTGTACAATCGAGCCCCAGGCTCGATAACCAGACCCTGGCGGCTCCAAGGATTAGGCAGAGGATGAGGGGGAGGGGCCGAAGATCGCCAGCTGCTGAGATGGGGTAGCACACTCAAATGTACAGTCATCAATAATGTGCCCAGATTGAGAGCAAGTTCCACAGACCCTAGAAGGGCAGTATCGGTCACCATGTCCCCAATGATGACAGTAGTCGCATTGGATAGTAAGACATTCACAGGTGAGGTGGCCCAGTTTGAAGATGCGACAGTTGGGGCATCGATAGGTGGGGCAGTCCTGTTGACAGTGACCCTGGCCAGAACAGTGAAAGCACCAGGTAGTATTGGATGCTAGTGGTAGATGGAGTAAAAGATGGCGAGGGAGGACATG
The DNA here is from genome assembly GCA_038089835.1 of Retiboletus flavoniger. Classification (NCBI taxonomy): domain Eukaryota; kingdom Fungi; phylum Basidiomycota; class Agaricomycetes; order Boletales; family Boletaceae; genus Retiboletus; species Retiboletus flavoniger. Next base: position 6,343 of record JBBPLO010000825.1, on the reverse strand, counting down.
GGTTGGGGAGGATAGGACATTGCCAGAGGGGGTGGAGAAGACAGTGGGCATGAGGGGGACATTTGCGATGAGCTCATTGGAGGTAGAGCTGGATTCATCCTCATCAGAATCGACAGCAGTGGGGGTATCGGCAGGTGCGGGGGAGGAGAGACAAGAAGAGAGTGAGATGGAACAAGGGGGAGGTACTGGGAGAATAAGAGGATGAGGGCGATTGAGTAAGAAATTGTCTACAGAGTGGGCATAGTGGTCATGCTGGTCCTGTGGAAGAGACATGTAAATTCTACGAAAGACGGGATAAATATTGAGAGGGGGAATAGATTCGACGTAAGTATGAAAGCCGTGATGGAATAGGGTGAGTGTTACAACTCGCATATGCCCCTAGCCTTTTTTCTTCATCACGTGTCCTTGTCCCTCATCCATGCACCTCCTTCCGCTATCCCTGCGCCCTCGTTGACCCTACAGGAGAGTACCCTCTCTTCTTAGCCACTGTAGGAGTCCCCTCGTCCCCCTTTGCCTTAGCCCTCAGCTACCTCTGAGTCCCTGCGTTGCTGCTAGCCCCTCAGCTATCAGTCACCCTTAGCTAACCCTTAGCTAACCCCTAGACCCAGCTACCTCCGGCACCGCGTCATTGTTGCGTCCTCGCGACCTCATTAGACACCCATGTCTATCACGTGACCTCCATGGCCCTCGTGACTTCCACGTGACCTTCGGTCTCCCTTACCTCAGAGATACCCTCGTCCTACCCCTAGTCCTCGGCTATCTCCGAGTCCCCTCTAGCTTCCGCCCTAGGACCCTCCACATGACTCCCACGTGACTGCTCACCCCTCGTGACCTACGTGTCTCACCACGTGATGCTTACGCCTTACCCGCGTCTCGCTATCGACTGGTACTCGCCCTGCATATCCCGGTCCCCTCCTATTGTTGTGTCCCAGTACCCTCCGCGGACTCCCTAGCTCCTAACTTACGCGTCCCTCCCACGTGTATCCTCAACCTCTGCCTTGGCACCTTCCTGTGCCCCTATCTTAGCTCACGCATCTACTATGCATTCCCTCGTGTCCTCTTGGCCCCAATGGCCACCCCTTCCCTGTCACCTTGGCATTCCCTATGCCTTCAGGTGTTACGATACCAGGCGTGGTCTCATATCCTCTTTTTCTTTTCCTCTTTTACTTAGCTAAGTCTTGTTCGGTCCTCGATTCCCCTTGGACCTCAGGTATGCCGTTGCTACCCCGTATGCCGCTTCCCCAGTTCCTTCCGCTTCTCTGTCCTTCTAGGACCTTCCATGGAACCATTGTATTATTAGATAGGACTCGTCGTGACTCAGCCCTTATCTCGCTGACTCACTCCTTATCTTCGACGCTGACGCGTCCCCTTACGTAACCCTTCTGGTAGCTCTATTTAAACCTCGCATACTCACTTGTACTCTCCTCAGTTTAGTCTCCTCAATAATACGAGTTCTAAGTCTACTCCTCACTTCCCTCGTCATGGTCTGTTACCCACATACTGAGACTATGGGTCCTCCCTAAGTCTCTACTTCGAACCTTCGTCCCGGTCTTAAGGAACCCCCTTGAAGACCAATCCTCAGGCCGTTCGAGTGCTGTTACCGTTCTAAGGGAAACCCCCTTGAACGCGTGTCTCCGAAGACTTCTGTCGGAACACCCGAGTATCCTCCTTCGTCTTCGTCCCACTAGAACTCATCTTGAGTCCCCGCTGGTATCCCCTAGCCCAGCGTAACATCAGGTGCTCTCACACATCATCCCTGGATCCGTCACCTCGGCACCCCTCGTGCCTTCGTCTCCCCCCATGAATCCCCTTGCGTCCCCTCGGCCTAGACGGCCATCCCCTCTTCGCTGCCTTGGCACTCCTCGTGCCCTCACCCCTGTCTACGCGCTCCCACGGGTCCCCTCACATTCCCTTGGCCTCAACGGCCATCTTCTCTCTGTCGCCTCAGCACTCCTCGTGCCATTGGCTATTCCTGCATGCTCTCATGCATCTCCTTGGCCTAGACGGCCATCATATGCTCCTCATGGTATGCCTGCTTATCGACATATCATCTCTCATCTATAGATAGACTTCCCATGCTCCTCATGGACTCTTACCTAGCCATGACTCGCACCCATATATATTACATGGTCTGTGCACTCCTAGCACCGGTATATAAGCATAGTACGACTATCTTGTATTACTCACTTTGACCATTAAACTCGATATCACAACCATCTCCTGTCTGGTCGCCTTAGTCCTTGAAGCCCTCTGGGCTTACCTTGAGGCTTCGCCTCTCGCCACTCTTGTCTTCGAAAGCCATGAGCCTCCAACCTCGTGATAGTAGAACCCGCCAGGACAGTTCCACTGCATTCCCCCGGTATGCTAGTCCAGACACCTTTGTTCTGCCTCACCTTGGATGGTTCAGTCATAACAGTGAGGAGGATGTTTTGGGAGATGTTGGTGAGGGAGAAATATGCGGCTTGGTCAGGGGATGGGCTGGCCCAGATCATTCGAGCAAGGCGGGACGTTCCGTGGAAGACTTTGATAAGATCTTGAGTAGTATAATCATCATTGAACATTTGGTCTTGTTTGATGATCAGGATCAAAGCAGAGGTGTCCAGGATGTCAGCGTAGAGTTCGAGTACTGTGAATTTGGGGAGGTAGGCAGGATAAACATTGCGGGTACGAAGGGGGGAGATATGTCCGGCTAGGGGGGAGGCAGTGATGGCAGAGGTTAAGAAAGACATGGCGAGTGGGAGGGGATGCTTTGATTTGGTGTTGGTAAGAGATACTCACAAAGAGACCGTCGATTACCAGCGCTGAGTTCAAAGGTGATGAAGCCGTTTATAAGTGGTCAGAAGGCGGGAGGAATGGCGGAGATTACTTTCAGGTTCCCAGGTGTTTTCGGAAGATGGGTATCCTTTCCATGTGGTGAGGTATTTGAGTCTATTGGTGGGACCTTTATGTGCTAATATGGCCATGACTTCATATTCTTCTTCTTGATTGATAAGGTCAGGTGGGGGGTTGGAGAAGCTGGGGCCGAAGGTGGCAGTGGTGTGATAGGGCGATAACAAGGAAGCATGGAAGACGTTGTGGATTCTCCAGGAACGAGGAAGGCAGAGTTGGTAAGATAAGGGCGATAAAGCTCGGATGATTTCAAAGGGTCCCAACCATTTTGGGGATAATTTCCTGGAAGGGTATTGTAGTTGGAGATTAGTGGTCTCGAGCCAGATCTTATCTCCGACTTTCCATGGGTTAAACTTTTTCCAGGAACGGAAAACCATCAGGTTTTGGGCAATTTCGTGAGCAGCAAGGGCTTCCTTTCAGGCAGAATCTAGGGTGGAGAGTCGTTCTTCGAGAGCAGGAATGAAGGTTTTTCTGAAGGGCGGGAAGGATCGAGGTTTGTATCTGTAGAGTAAGGAGAACGGGGATTTCTTAGTGGAGGAATGGGGGGCGGAGTTGTGGTGGAACTCGGCAGCGGGAAGTAGAGAGGACCAAGAGTTGAAGTTGTTAGCACAGAAGATCCTTAGGAATATTTCGAGTTCTTGGTTGGTCCTTTCCGTCTGTTCGTTGGTTTGGGGATGGTAGGCGGAGGGTAGACGGATGTTGTATTTGAGTAGTCTAGCGAGTTCGAGGGCGAATGCTGAGGTGAATTGTGGGCCTCTGTTGGAGATGACAGAGTCATAAAGACCAAATCGTTTGAAGACATTTTCGTAAAACAAGAGGGCTACTCCGGCTGCACCGATGTTTTTAGAGCAAGGGATTAAAATTACCCCCTTACTAAGGCCATGGTCGACCACGACCATGATAGAATCGTGGCCTTGAGAGGGGGGAAGGTCGGTGATGAGGTCTACGGATAATTGGCGAAAGGGAAGGGTAGAGGAAGAGGGGATTGGTGAAAGTGGGGGGCAGGTGGGGTGGGTATTTGGTTTGGATTGTTCACAGGTAGGGCATCCTCGAATGAAATTTCAGATGAAAGTAAAGAGTCCAGGCCACCAGAAGTCTCATTTGAGAAGGGCTTGGGTGCGGAAGGTGCCCATATGGCTGGAGAGGGGTGAGGAATGGAGGGAGTGAAGAAGGGATGAGCAAGCGGCAGGTGGGACATACATTTGATTTTGGTAGAATAGATGGCCATTGTCAAATGTCCAGTTGGATAGGGAGGATTGGGGAAAAAGGGGGGATCCAGAGGATATAGCTGAGAGGGCATCGAGGACGAGGGGGTCGTTGGAGGAAGAGGATTTGATATGGTTGGCTAAAGAGAGGTCTAGGGCGTTAATGACGATGGGATCGGGAAGGATGGAAGAGTTAAGGTTGTTGAGGGATATGTCGATAGAGTCTCGATGAAAGAGGGCATCTGCAGGGCCCATCTTGGAACTTGGGGTGACTTTCCAGAGGATGTCGAAGTCTTGTAGGAAAAGTGCCCATTGTGCTTGTCTGCGAGAGAGTTTTCGGGGGTCATGGATGTAGGAAAGGTTTTTGTGGTCAGTGATGATCAAGACAGGGAGGGAAAAGCCTTGGAGGTAGCGGTGCCATTCAGTTAATGCTAGGATGATGGTGAGGAGTTCTTGATCATAGATGTCGTAGTTCCGTTCCACAGGGGTGAAGGTTTTAGAGAAATAGGCAATGGGTTGAAGGTCACCATTGACATCATGTTGCATGAGGACTGCCCCAGTGGTGAGGATAGAGGCATCGGTCATGACAGAGAAGGATTTGGTGAGATTGGGGAGGGAGAGGACAGGGGCGGAGCAGAAGGAGGAGATGAGGGTAGAGAAAGCGCGTTGTTGGAGGGGGGACCAGAGCCAGGGTTGGTCTTTTCAGGTGAGCAAGGTGAGTGGAGCGACGATGTTGGAGAAGTTAGGGATAAATTTGCAATAGAAGTTGGTGAAACCAATGAACAATCGGACTCCTTTTGTGGAGGTGGGGGGTTTCCAGTCGTGGATAGCGGTGACTTTGAGGGAATCCATGTGAAGTTTTCCTTGACCGATTATGAGTCCAAGGTATTCCATTGTTGGGATATCGAAAGAGCATTTGGAGATTTTCATGGATAGGTTATTTTCTCGTAATCGTTGGAGAACTCGTCAAGTTCATTCATGATGAAGGGTGAGAGTGCCCTTTGTGTGGAGACCTAGGTTGTCCATATAGATTTTAAGCCATTGTTCAGCGATCATGTCAGCGAAGATATGGTTCATGAAGGCTTGGAAGGTGGAAGGTGTGTTGGAGAAGCCGAAAAACATGCATGTGGGTTTGAACAGTCCTAGGGGAGTGATGAAGGCTGCCTTCCATTGGTCTGCTTCACGGAGGCGGATGTTGTTATAACCCCAGTGAATGTCCATCTTGGTGAAGTGGTCTGCATCTTTCATTTCATCAATAAGGTCAGATATGAGGGGTAGTGGGTAAGCATTGCGGATGGTGTGGCTGTTGAGATATCGGTAGTCTTGGCAAGGGTGGAGGGATCCATCTTTCTTTGGGACGAAGAAAAATGGGGAGGCCTGGGGAGATTTTGACGGGATGATTCGACCAGTTTTGAGATGTTCGTCAATGAAAGATTGGAGGGTGATTTTTTCGGCTGGGTTCAAGGAGTAGATTTTAGCGATCTTGGGATGAAAGGTATCTTTGAGGTTGATGGTATGATCAAATGGGTGATGGAGGGGAAGTTGGTCATGTGTGGATTCTGCAAAGACGTCTGCAAAATCTGAACAAAACGCTGGGATGGGGATATCTTTCTTTTCGGCAATGATAGCAAGTTTGGTGGAGATGGTGGTCTTGTTCACTGACTCTTCGAGGAAGCCATTCAGGGGAGGATCCTCACGAAGAGACCTCTCGACCCTCTCAGGTGACCAGGAAGGGAAAGTGAGAATTCAATTTTTCCAATTGATGATAGGGTTCCAGGCGGTTAGCCAGGGGATGCCAAGGATGATTTGTGGTTGTTTCTGTCGGAGGACGAAAAGTTTAACTGGGAAGAAGAGGGAATCGCAGGTGAGGGTAGTTTTTATGACCCAGTTGATTCAGCCTGAGCGGTTCTCCGATCCATCTACATTGAAGGCGAGGATGGGGGAATGGAGTCGTTGGAGTGAGAACTGTCCTTTAGGGAGGAGTTGAGGGTCAATGAAATTTCCGGTTGCTCCAGAGTCGATTAGAGCAGTAGTGTTGACGGTTTGTTGCACAGAGACTTTGAGACGTAAAGTTCTATTGTTTGGCAAAGCTACTAGTACATTGGGAGGAGAAGCAGACATCGAAGCTACTTCTCTTTTCAAAAATCCTTTGCTTCTTGGATTTTTGTGACGGTCACTCCATTGACTGACTCTCCTGGGTTTTCCTTGGGGTCTTCTTCATAGCACATTTTGAGGACTGAAAGGATTTC
>JBBPLO010000824.1:0-14510 GCA_038089835.1 Retiboletus flavoniger | reverse complement strand
CTCGCCCCTAGCAAGCACTCTTAGTTCTTCGTCCTATCCTTGAGTCTCTAAGACGTCGGTCTCTTCGTGAGTATCGCCTTAGCCACTCAGGATCCTAGAGAACCTTGTTAGTACGCTTCGCGTAACAGAATGCAGGAGTGGGGTGGGGGAGGATCGACCTAGTAGTCGCCTGTAGAGATACGCTTAGTCTTTTGTTACATTGGGGTGGGACTGACAGGTTCTCAAGTGAGTAACTGCCTCAATGAAGGACGAACGAGGTGGACTTAGGAAATATGCCAATAGAGGACTTCGGGTACAACGAGGTAAAGGTCCAATGCCTATACCTGGAGACGAAGGTTACTTGTTGGGATTATCTGCGGAGTCAAAGAGAAGTCCAAGGGGATTCCTTGACTTGGGGGCAAAGGTTTACAAGGAAGACTCCAGGGAGAACCCTGAGCCTTAGTGTGTTGGTACTGACAACAATGAGAGAGGCAAGGAGGAGGTGAAGTAGCTCATAGTATTCGAGAAGACTAAGCATGAGGAATACAAGTGGTAATCATGGGATTTAAATAGTACTACCAGGAGGCTTATGTAAAGGGATGCGTCAGCATCAGAGATAAGGAGTGAGTCAGCCAATAAGGGTCTGAGTCACAACAAGTCAAAGCTAATAATACAATGGTTCGGAGGAATTCTGGTAGTCGGCAAAAGGTGGAAGGAACCAGGGAAGCAGTACACAAGGTAGTAATGGTGTACCTAGAGTCCGATGGGACAGAGGACGAAAGGAGACTTAGCTAAGTGAAAATAAAAGAAGAAGAAAAAGATGGGCACATCTACAATCATAACAGGGGAGTGCTGATGACCAGGAGTGGGGGAGGTTGGCACAGAATATGCATAGGTACACTTCTAGTTCCTGGTTGGTCCTTTCGGTTTGTCCATCGGTCTGAGGGTGGTAGGTGGAGGAGAGTCGGATGTTGTATTTCAGCAGGCAGGCAAGCTCAAGGGCAAAGGCAGAGGCAAATTGTGGTCCTTAGTCCGAGATAATGGAGTCATAGAGACTGAATCGTTTGAAGACATTGTTGAAAAAAAGAAGAGTGATGCCTGCTGTGTCGATGGTTTTATGGCAGGGGACAAGAATCACCCCCTTACTAAGGCCATGGTTGACCATGACCATGATAGAATCAAAGCCGGCAGAGGTGGGGAGGTTAGTGATGAGGTCAACAGACAACTGGCAGAAGGGGAGGGGAGAGAGGAAAGGAATGGGCATGAGTGAGGGGAGGGAAGGATGGGTGTTGACTTTGTTTTGTTGGCAGATGGGGCAGCCAGCAATGAAATGTTTTATGAAGGTGGTGAGGCCAGGCCACCAGAAGTCTCTCTTGAGGATAGTCTTGGTATGGAAGACCCCCATGTGGCCGGAGAGAGGGGAGGAGTGGATGGTGTGGAGAAGGGAGCTATGGGCAGAAGAAGGGACATACATCCAGTTGCGGAAGAAGAGGTGGCCATTCTCAAAGGTCCAATCGCAGGCCAGGAAGTGAGGGAAAAGAGGGGAGTTGGAGGAAATGGCAGAGAGGGCATGAGTGACTAGGGGGTCAAAGGATGTAGAGGATTTGATGAGGTCGGTGAGAGTGAGATTGAGGGCATTGATAATGTGAGGGTTAGGGAGGATGGAGGCATCAGCATTGTCAAGGAAGGTGTTGACAGAGTCATGGCAAGAGAGTGCATTAGCAGGAGCCATATGGGAGCTGGGGGTAACTTGCTAGATGAGATTGTAATCTTGGAGAGAAAGAGCCCAGCAGGCTTGGTGGTGGGAGAGTTTTCAAGGATCACATAGGTAGGAGAGATTTTTGTGGTCAGTGATGACAGTGACAGGGTGGGTGGTACATTAGAGATGATGGTGCCATTCAGCAAGAGCAAGAATGACAGCCAGGAGTTCTCAGTTGTAAATATCATAGTTGTGTTCAGTGGGAGCAAAGGTTTTGGAGAAGTAGGCAATGGGTTGGAGGTCGCTGTTGGTGTCTTTTTGCATGAGGATGGTACCCATGGTGACAAGGGAGACATCATTCATTAGGAAGAACAGCTTGGTGGGGTCAGGAAGGGTAAGAATGGGAGTGGAACAGAGGGTGGAGATGAGAGATTGGAATGCTTGTTGCTGGAGGGGGGTCCAGTCCCATGGTTTGGTTTTCTTGGTGAGGAGGACTAGGGGGGCAACTATATTGGAGAGGTTGGGGATAAACTTTCAGTAAAAGTTGGCAAACCCAATAAAAGAACAGATGCTAGTGACAGTAGTGGAGGCTTTCCATTCATGAAGGGCAGAGAGTTTTCTGAGATCCATTTGTAGTTTGCTGCTACCAATGATGAGCTCCAGGTACTCTATCACAGGAGTGTTGAAGGAGCACTTGGCAAGCTTAAGTGACAGGTGGTGTTCCCATAGTCGGAGGAGAACTCGATGGGTGCAATCATGATGGAGAAAGAGGGTGCCTTTTGTACAGATGCCTAGATCGTCCATGTAGACCTTGAGCCACCATTTGGTGATCATGTCAGCAAATATGTGGTTTATAAACACTTGGAAAGTGGAGGGTGCATTGGAGAAACCAAAAAACATGACTGTTGGTTCAAAAAGTCCAAGAGGGGTGATGAACGCAGCTTTCTACTGGTCAGATTCCCAGATGTGGATGTTGTTATATCCCCAGCAAATGTCCATCTTGGTGAAGTAGTTGGAGTCTTTCATGTCATTGATGATGTCTGAGATGAGGGGCAAGGGGTAGGTGTTCCAAATGGTGTGGGAGTTTAGGTAGTGATAGTCTTGACATGGTCGTAGTGAGCCATCTTTTTTTGGGATGAAGAAAAATGGAGATGCTTGAGGGGATTTGGATGGAACAATATGACCAGTTTGGAGGTGTTCTTCAATGAATCCTTTGAGCATGTTGCGCTCCTTGGGTTTGAGGGAATAAACTTTGGCTATTTTAGAGATGAAGGAGTCTTTGAGATTGATGGTGTGGTCAAAGGAGCAGTGTTTGGGTAGGATGTTGTGAGTTGTTTCAGCAAAGACATCAGCAAGTTCTGAGCAGAATTTGGGGATGGGGGTCTCCTCCTTGGGTGATTGCTGGGCTATCTTGATAGAGATGGTGAGTTTGTAGATCTCTTCCTCCTCAGTCTCTTTCTGGGAAGGGTGCTCATGGGGAGTCCTCTTGACCCTCTTGGGAGATGAGGGAATAGAGATGGTCCAGGTTCTCCAGTCTATGTCAGGATTCCATTTAGACAGCCAAGGCATTCCGAGGATGATTTGAGGACTTTTCTGTTGAAGGACGAAGAATCTTTCTGTCATCGAAAAAGTTCCATGGGAGACAAGGGCTGTGGTGGTCCAAGAGATGGTCCCAGAGGCATTCTTGGTACCATCTATGTTGAAGGTGGTGATGGGGGAACGTAGTCATGTCAATTAGAAGTTTTCTTGCCAAAGGAGGCAGGGATTGATGAAATTTCCAGTGGCTTCCAAGTCAATGAGAGTGGTGGTTTCAATGGTTTGTACTCGTACTCCAAGACGCAAGGTTCTATTTTCTTTGGAAGCTACAAGTACATGGGTAATGATAGAGGAAGATGACATCGAAGTGACTTCCCTTCTTAAAAATCCTTTGCTTTTTGAACATTGGCAAACTGGATGGCATTTACTTCCTCCCATCCTCTATCTTTGTCATAGCACATCTTGAGGACAGAGAGGATTTCGTTCTCGTCCTTTCCAGAGGTGTGAAGGGAATTTATGTATTGTTGGAGAAGAGACAGCTGGATGGGGGTTGGGAGTGGCATGGGTGGGGAGGGGGCACTGGTGGTGAGGGTAGTGGCTCTGATGTTCCAGGGGTGACTGGGGGTTTTCCTACAGTTGTGGGTGTCATGCCTGATGGTTCAACAATGGAAGCACCAATCTTCCTTGATACATTTGGCTCATTCAGTGGGGGTAAGCTTCGTCAGAGTGGTGGATGCATCTATGTCCATGGCATTGGAGTCCTTTGGAGTGCAATTGTTGAAGAAGAAAGGGGAGGGAGTGGTCCCAGTGCAGAGTGCTTGGATCCTCATCTTCTGAGCATGGAAGGTTTTGGCTTTGGTCACCCAATCTGCAATGGTGGTGGGGACAGTCCCCATGGATAGGATCATGGTAGTGATCTGCTGATCTAAGCCAAGGGCAAAGTGGTCAATGAGGGTGGTTTCATCAGTGATGTTGGATTTTCCAGCCAGGTTCTGGAAATTGGTGATGTACTGTTGAAAGCTGTCACTAGAGCAAGAGATTTTCTGGCATAGTTTGGCAAGTTCCAGACCGGCGGTAGCTTTTATGTCATAGGGAAAGAAGGTCATTTTGAAGTTCTTGACAAAGTTGCTGAAGGATTTTCCAGTGGTGACAGTAAGATCAGCCATCTTATTGTACCATGCTTCAGTGAAGGATGCTCCTCAACCAGTAGGCATCTTGTTAAGAGTGGTCATGATCTTTTCGGGGTCTCCAGGGTAGAGATTCTGATTGATCTGGAAGTAGGCATTCATAGCCTTCATCCATCGGGAGGCATCAGCAGGGCTTCTGGAGAAGTTGGCGGGAAGGGCAGCTTTGAGTTCAGAGGGCATGATGGGTGAGGATGGGCGAGAGATATTGATTGGACTTGGGAGTAACAGAGGGGGTGGGCTGGGTTGATGAGGGAGTGGGCTGGGCTGAGAGGGGTTGCTTGACTTTGGGCTGGGGTGCAAAGGATGGGTCAAGAAGTGGAGTTCTGCTGGACCTGGTGATCCACCTGGAGGGTAGACAGTATTGGGAGAGATCTGGGAGTTCGGAGTCAGTGTCTCCAGGGGCTTTGTATGACATGATGAAAGGGTGGTGGGTCCTTCACCTAGAGAGGTGGGACCAAGGAGATTCTTGATCTTTTGTTACACATAGTATATGAACCAGGGCAAGGTCATGAGGGAGAATAGCTATCAGGCAATACTCACAAAGAGACTGACGTCTGGTAGCTAATCTCTGGTGAGAGACAAAGGGTTGCCTTAGAATCACTAAGGCAGTCTTAAGGATCTTGGGGATCTTAAAGTCGCTAGGATACCTCAAGGGAACTGGGATGATAGTTGATAATATGCTAGTATTTGCATAGATCAAGAATGGAGACTTTACATGACTCTGACGACAGGTATTTATAGCTAGGAACTCCCTGCACAGTGTTACATGTAGCGTACGAGGGAAGACTAGGGCTTGAGGAGTGATGACTATCAGGTGATACTCACGGAGAGACCGATGTCTGATAGAGGTCCCAAAAGAGTTCCGGGAGCTCTAGGGAATTACTTAGACTAGGGGGCATTCTTAAGGCTTGTTAAGAACTTCTAGGACTTGGGGGCAGAGGGAGGACTCAAGATGATATGCTAATATTGCGCAGATCGAGAATAGGGAACTTTACAGGGTTGGGACGTAACTACTTATAAGTCAGGGAGATAGCGCATGGGAAATAGAAGTCAGTGGAAGGAAGTGGAAATGACTAGATGTGAGAGAATCTAGTTAGGGGCAGTGTCCATGGCAACAGTCATAGTAAGAGGATGATCTAATGGTAAACGACAAAGGAATATCGAGGAGGGGCTGCATAAGAACAGGAAGGCCGACCATGTGTGAGGTAATCGTCTACCTCTCCAAGAGAGGATGGAAGTGAAGTGAATAACAAGCAAAGTCTGGTGATGAGGAAGAAAAACTGTAACATTACCCCCTTCATATAGTTGAGCCCCAGGCTCAACAGTTATTCTGTTCCATCCAAAGGCGTCACCTAAGGGAGGTCCAAGGCCCAAAAACAGCGCTCTGCTGCGATGTGGATGCAACCTCAAATGGGCAGTTAGCAATGATGTGCCCAGGTTCATAGCAATGACCACACTCGTGATGGGGGCAGAAGTGGTCTGTATGGCCCCAGTTGTGGCAGAAGCCACATTGGAAAAGGAGACAGCGACCTGCGTTATGTCCAGGGGCATACTCATGGCAGTGAGGGCACTCGTAGTAGACACAGTCCTGTTTATAGTGACCAGGGTGATCACATTGAAAGCATTGGATGGTGGGAGTCGCCGGAGAAAGGTGGAGGGCATCAGGGTGAGGGAGGACTCGAAAGGGAGAAGACATGATGGTGTTCCTGTTCGGCATGACCAACGTCTGAGGTGAGGTGGTCACTGGGAAAACAGGGGCACAGGGTTCCTCCATCTCTTCTCCACTGGATTCCTTGGAGGTGGCTACGATGGTAGGAGTGCCTGGAGAGGGGGGGGATGACAATCAAGAGGTTAGGGCTGCGGGGGAGCGAGATGGGGGAATAGGAAGGGGGAGTGGTCTGGGTTGTGCTAATAACAAAGATTCGACGGATTGGGTGTACTGGTCACATTGATTTTGGGAAAGAGAGGATAGGATACGACGCATGGTGGGGTAGATAAGTCCATGGTGAATCTCTTCAGCATAGGAGCCAAAGCCATGAAGTGAAAGGGCAGTGAGCAAGTGGCGGTGGGCTTCGGTCATGGTGAAGCGAAGAGCAGGATTGGGTGGGGTAAAAGATTCGGCAAGACGAAGGGCAGAGACGACAGTATGATATGTGCGAATTAAAGAATGGGTCACTTCATCCTCAGGGAAGAGAGGGTGAAGCTCAATCATGCAGGCGAGTGCAGGGGTCTTGAGGATGGCTGTGAATAGAGAGAGTCTGTCGTGTTCTGGAAGAAACCCAGGAAAGGCTCGCTGTGATCATAAGAGCGATCACGAGGAGGATGAGGAGGATGTAGGGGAGGAGGAGGTCATTGTAAAAGAGGAGGACATCTTCGAGAAAGAAGAGGAAAGCAAGGGGCATACACTTTGAGGTTGTAAGGCGATACTCACGGAGAGACTGATGTCTTACAAGCTTGATTGGCCTAGAGGGAGTGTTGTCATTTATAGGTAGAAAGGATTTTAGCCCCATGGCGGAGATTTGACTCAGATTCCCAGGTGTCTTCCAAGCGTGGGTAGCCTTTCCATGATGTCAGGAAATGTCGCTTAGTTTTCAGACCCTTGTGACTGCAGATTACCTCAACTTTGTATTCTTCTTCTCAGTTAATAATGTCAGGTGGTGGTTTTAGGAATGGAGTGCCATAAGTGTGGGTACTCCAGTATGGGGATAGGAGGGCTGCATGAAAGGTGTCATGGATGTGCCATGTGGGGGGTAGACGAAGTTTGTAAGATACTGGAGATAGGATGTGGATGATTTCAAAGGGACCATAGCATTTTGGAGTTAATTTCTGTGATGGAAGTTGGAGGCAGAGATTGGTTGCTTCGAGCCAAACCTGGTCTCCGACTTTCCATGGAGAGAAGCTGCGGAGAGATTGGGAGGAGATCAATTTTCGGGCAGATTTGTGAGCAGCGAGGGCTTCTTTTTGGTTCTCATCAAGAGTCACTAGGTGATCTTTGAGGGCAGGGATGAAGGTTTTCCCCAAGGGGGGGAAGGTTCTTGGTTCATAGCCATAGAGTAGGGAGAATGGGGATTTCTGGGTGGATGAGTGGGGTGCCAAGTTGTGATGGAATTCTGCGGAAGATAGAGCTGTTGACCAGAAGTGGGGGTTGTTGGCACAGAAGATGCATAGGTAAACTTTGAGTTCCTGATTCGTCTGTTCAGTTTGGCCATCAGTCTGGGGGTGGTATGCAGATGATAGGCGAATGTTGTATTTGAGTAAATGAGTGAGTTCGAGAGCGAAGGCAGAGGCGGATTGAGGGCCACAATCAGATATGATGGAATCATAGAGGCTGAATTGTTTGAAGACATTGTTGAAAAAAAGGAGGGCCACTCCAGCGGCATCTATGGTTTTTGAGCAAGGGAGGAGTACTACCCCCTTTGTAAGGCCATGGTCGACCACGACCATGATAGAGTCGAAGGTGTGGGACAGCGGGAGGTCGGTGATAAGGTCGACTGAGAGTTGGTGAAAGGGGAGGGGGGAGGTAGAGGCGATAGGGAGGAGAGGGGGGTGTGAAGGGTGGGTGTTGACTTTGTTCTGTTGGCAGATAGGGCAACCTGCGATGAAGTGTTTGACAAAGGTGGCTAGACCTGGCCACCAGAAGTCTCATTCAAGGATGGCTTTGGTGTGGAAAATGCCCATATGGCCAGTAAGCAGGGAGAAGTGGATGGTATGCAGTAGTGAAGATCTGGCAGGTGGTGGGACATACATTCGATGGCAAAAGAATAGATGACCATGTTCAAAAGTCCAATCAGAGGCAAGTGATCAGGGGAATAAGGGGGATGACGAGGAGATGACTTCCAGTGCTCGAATGACCAGTGGATCAGAAGGTGTGGAAGACTTGATGAGGTCAGTGAGGGTGAGATCAAGTGCGTTGATGACGAGGGGTTCAGGGATGATGGGGGAGTTGATGTTATCAAGGGAGATATCTACGTGATCACGGCGAGAAAGAGCATCAGCCAGTCCCATCTTGGTGCCAGGGGTGACTTTCCAAATGATGTCAAAGTCTTGAAGGAAGAGGGCCCATCAAGCCTGTCATCAGGATAGTTTACAGGGGTCATGTAGATAAGAAAGGTTTTTGTGATCGGTGATGATGGTGGTGGGATGAGCGGCGCATTGCAGCTGATGATGCCATTCAGAGAGGGCGAGAATGACTGTGAGAAGTTCTTGGTTGTAGATGTCATAGTTACGCTCAGCAGGGGTGAGGGTCTTTGAGAAATAGGCTAACAGATGAAGGTCTCCATTGGGATCAGGTTGCATGAGAACTGTGCCTGTGGCTGACAGAGAGGCATCGGTCATGATGGAAAATGGTTTAGAGGAATCGGGAAGAGCGAGAACTGGGGCAGAGCAGAGAGTGGAGATGAGAGAGTGAAATGCTTTTTGCTGAAGGGGAGTCCAATTCCAGGTTTCATTTTTTTTGGTTAGGAAGACTAAGGGGGTGATGATGTTGGAGAAATTGGGGATGAACTTCCAATAAAAATTGGCAAATCCAATAAATGATCTAATGCTGGTGACGGTAGTGGGAGGTTTCCAGTCTTTGAGGGTGGAGAGTTTGTGGGGGTCCATTTGTACTTCCCCATTTCCAATGATGAGACCCAGATACTCCATGGTTGGGGAGTCGAAAGAGCATTTGGAAAGTTTGACAGAGAGGTTGTGTTCGTGTAGGCGAAGGAGGACATGTCAGGTACGTTTGTGGTGGAGAGGGAGGGAGCCTTTAGTGCAGATGCCTAGATCATCCATATAGATCTTTAGCCATCATTCGGCGATCATGTCTGTGAAGATGTGGTTCATGAATGACTGGAAAGTGGAGGGGGCATTGGAAAACCC
This sequence comes from Retiboletus flavoniger, assembly GCA_038089835.1. Classification (NCBI taxonomy): domain Eukaryota; kingdom Fungi; phylum Basidiomycota; class Agaricomycetes; order Boletales; family Boletaceae; genus Retiboletus; species Retiboletus flavoniger. The sequence continues at coordinate 5,246 of JBBPLO010000824.1, read as the reverse complement.
AAAGAACATCACTCTAGGTTCAAAGAGTCCGAGGGGGGTGATGAACGCCACCTTCCATTGATCAGACTCACGGATACGGATGTTGTTATATCCCCAATGGATATCCATCTTAGTGAAGTGATTGGTGTCCTTCATATCATCCAGGAGATCTGAGATGAGAGGTAGGGGGTAGGCATTTCGGATAGTATGGGAGTTCAGGTAGCAGTAGTCTTGACATGGGCGAAGGGTCCTGTCTTTCTTGGGGACAAAGAAAAAGGGGGAGGCCTGGGGAGACTTAGATGGGACGATGTGACCTGTCTTGAGGTGTTCTTCAATGAACTCCCTAAGGGATTCTTTTTCTTTGGGGTTCAGGGAGTAGATCTTGGCAACTTTCGGGACAAAAGAGTCTTTGAGATCGATGGTGTGGTCAAAGGGGCAATGGGCAGGGAGGATGTTATGGGTAGATTCCATGAAGACATCTGCAAAATCTCTGCAGAAATTGGGGACCATGGTTGGAGGGGGTGTTGATTTCTGGGCAATCTCAGTGGAGATGGTTAGTTTGTAGATCTCTTCCTTTTCGACTTCCCTTTGGGGAGGGCCCTCACAAAGAGTCCTCTTGACCTTCTGGGAAGATGTTGAGACAGAAATGGTACACTTCTTCCAGTCAATGTCAGGGTTCCATTTGGTTAACCATGGCATACCGAGGATAATCTGGGGAGTTTTCTGTCAAAGAACGAAGAGGGTTTCGATGGATGAGAAAGAGTCATGGGAGACTGTGGTTGTTGTAGTCCAGTGAATAGTCCCTGAGGAATTCAAGGTTCCATCTATGTTATAAGCAAGGATTGGATGGGGAACCTTTGTGAGACAGAAATTTCCTCTTGGTAGAAGATGAGGGTCAATGAAATTTCTGGTTGCGCCCAAATCAATAAGGGCGGAGGTTTCGATGCTTTGTACTTTGACATCCAAATGAAGGGTTCTATTTCCTTGTGATGCTATGAGTACATGGGTAAAATCTAGGGAAGGAGATGTTGAGGCGGCTTCCCTTTTCAAAAATCCTTTGCCTTTTGTACATTGGCAAATTGGATGGCATTTACTTCTTCTCCATCTCCATCATAACACATCTTGAGGACAGAGAGGATCTCGGCCTCGTTTTTCCCAGAGGTGCAAAGGAAATTTATGTATTGTTGAAGAGGAGAGAGTGGAGTGGGGGTAGGGGGTGGTGGGAGTAGGGGAGTAGCGATGAGAGTGGTGCTTCATACATTCTGAGGGCAACTTGGGGTTTTTCTACAGTTGTGAGCATCATGGCCAATGGTCCTGCAGTGAAAGCATCGACCTTCCTTGATGCATTTTGCTTGTTCGGTGGGGGTGAGTTTGGCTAGGGTAATGGATAAGTCGACATCCATGGTGTTGGAGTCTCTGGAGGTGCGGTTGTTGTTGAATGAAAAAGGGGTGGTGGCAGTTCCAGTGCAGAGTGCTTGGATTTGCATCTTCTGGGCATGGAAGGTTTTGGCCTTCACTACCCAATCTGCGATGGTGGTGGGGATGGTTCCCATGGACAGGATCATGGTAGTAATTTGTTGGTCTAGCCCCAGGGTGAAGTGGTTGATGAGGGTGGTCTCATCAGTGATGTCAGATTTTCCAGCAAGGTTCTGGAAGTCTGTGATGTATTGTTGGAATCTGTCATTGGAGCAAGTGATTTTCTGGCATAATTTGGCCAGTTCGAAATGGGCAGAGGCTTTGTGTCATAGGGGAAGAAGGTGGTTTCGAAGTCCTTGATGAAGTCTTGGAAGGTCTTTCCAGAGACAATGGTGAGGTCAGCCATCTTGTCATACCAGGCTTCAGCAAAAGAGGCCCCTCGACCAGCGGGCATCTTATTGAGGGCGGTCATGATCTTTTCAGGGTCTCCTGGATAGAGGTTTGCATTGATCTGGAAATAGGCATTCATGGTCTTCATCCAGCGGAAGGCATCAGAGGAGGATCCAGAGAAGTCAGCCAGAAGAGTGGCCTTAAGTTTGGAGGGCATGGTTGGAGAAGGTGAGCAGGAGATGTTAATTGGGCTGGGTTGGTGAGGGGGTGAGCTGGGTTGACAAGGGGGTGGGTTAGATTGACAAGGGGGTGGGCTAGGTTGACAAGGGGGTGGATTGGACTGGGTGGGGTTGCTTGGTCTTTGTCCTTTGGGTGAGGGTGCAAAGGATGGGTCGAGGAGTGGGGTTCTGCTGGACCTGGCAATTCATTTCAAGGGTAGGTGATACTGGGAGAGGTCTGGGAGTTCAGAGTCACTATCTCCAGGGGCTTTGAATGAAGTGGTGAAAGGGTGGTGGATCCTTCACCTAGAAAGGTGGGACCAAAGAGAGATTCTCGATCTTTTGTTACATGTAGTGTATGAGGGAAGACTAGGGCTTGAGGAGTGACGACTATCAGGCAATACTCATGGAGAGACTGACGTCTGATAGAGGTCCCAAAAGAGTTCCAGGAGCTCTAGGGAATTACTTAGACTAGGGGGCATTCTTAAGGCTTGTTAAGAACTTCTAGGACTTGGGGGCAGAGGGAGGACTCAAGATGATATGCTAATATTGTGCAGATCGAGAATAGGGAACTTTACAGGGTTGGGATGTAACTACTTATAAGTCAGGGAGACAGCACATGGGAAATAGAAGTCAGTGGAAGGAAGTGGAAATGACTAGATGTGAGAGAATCTAGTTAGGGGCAGTGTCCATGGCAACAGTCATAGTAAGAGGATGATCTAATGGTAAATGACAAAGGAATATCAAGAAGGGGCCACATAAGAACAGGAAGGCCGACCGTGTGCGAGGTAATCGTCTACCTCTCCAAGAGAGGATGGAAGCGAAGTGAATAACAAGCAAAGTCCGGTGATGAGGTAGAAAAACCATAACACACAGACCATGGAAAACTAAGGAAGCGGATGGAAGAAAAGGGGATGACTAAGTGTGAAAGAACTTAGTTAGGAGATTGGTCCATAGAGATAGATACTGAGTAGTCAGTATTCAACAGAAGGTGAGATAGGAATAATATGGAAGATCTCCCAACAAAGAGGTAGGCCGTGCAGACCCAAGGGGTATGATGTTCATAGTAGAAGACTATGGATGAAAAGTGTACAAGGAGCAGCACACGATGATATAAGAGAAAAAGTGTAACATACAGAAGCCTCCCACCATGCCCTCACCATGCTCTCCCTCCATGGATTTAATTCCTATGTGGAGGAAATCACCCCATCATTGATCTACTCCTCTTTTCAACATATCTTCTTCTTTCTCACTATGACACAATGTGATTTCTATCTCCAATCTGTTGACAACTTCCTCCTTTCTCAACCCAGAGTTCAACTGCTCCCCATTCCCCCTCCATCCTCCAATCTCCTTGTTGCTCACCTCTTATCACCCCCACCCCCTGATACCCCTACCATTGTTGCCTCCTCAGCCCCCTCTGACATAGACTCTGACAAAGAACCTCCTGAACCCACCATCCCCATCACTACCTCCCCACAACATCTAGAGCTCCCAAATGGCAACTTTGTGATGTCCTCCCCCTTTCAAGTCATCCCTTGTCCTGATGCCCTCTGCCTCACCCCTGCCACCCCAACCACCATCTGCTTTCAGTGTGGTCTACAAGGTCACTATCTCCAGGACTGCCTCCACTACCAATGCTCACATTGTCAGGAATTCTCCCCTGGTTATGTCATGACACAGTGTCTTCTTTTCCAGTGTGGCTTCTGTAACAACCGGGGTCATTCGGAGCAATTCTGCCCCCATCACAACTGTGTGATTTGTCACCAACCTGGGCACATCATGGGTAACTGTCCTTTCAAGACTCCATCCCCCTCCCAACAGAGTGCTATCTTCAGCCCTCGCCCCTCTATGACAGGTTGATCCTTTTGGATGGAACAGATTGGTTATTGAGCCTGGAGTTCAAGTATATGAAGGGGGTAATGTTATGGTTTTTCTCCTCTTTCATTGTACTCTTCTCATTATCCATTTCTCTCCTTTCTTGATGTACCAAAGAACACATGTTCTCTGAGCCCAGACTGCCCTTCTCTTCCTTGGCAGACCTTCCTCTCTATCTCTACATCACTTATGTACTTCTCTCTGACCACAGTTTTACTTCTTCCATTCACATGGACACTATCTCTCCCAATTAGGTTCTCTCATACCTAATCATTCCCCGTCCTTCCATAACATTCCATGGTCTGTGCACTGTAATCAACACTATAAATAGTCATCTTTTACTCATGTATTCTCCATTCTTGATCTGCACAATATTAGCATACCTTCAAGCATCATCCCTAGTTCCTAAGTCTTAGCAATTCTAAGATGGCTCTTAAGTCCCTTGAAAAGATCCCTTAGACATTGGTCTCTTCGTGAGTATCACCTAAGCAGTCTTAACTCCCTCAAGTCCCAACCTTAGCCCATTGTGTATGCTATGCATAACAATGATCCAGATCACTCATTGACAACACCATACAATTCCATTCCTGCAGAAATGACTACTACTTACAGTGGACAACTTAACCCTTTGTTTCACACATTTGATAACACATTCAGTAACCAGTTCTTCGAGCAGCAGTAGTACCTAGATAAAATAAGAGATCTGCTGTCATGTCATGCCAATGAAAAATATATGATCCATAAAATATTGGTTACACCTTGTAAAAATGGATTATGACAACATTAGAGTAATTGATACATACAAATTGAGTGCGTAGGTAATGGTCCTCGTAGTCCAGGACAGCAGTTTTCAGTCTTGCTGTACCCGATTGTCTGGACATGTCTGGACTACAGTCGGGCCTACTGATGCGGGGGGACTAATCAACCCGAACATCATGCTATCACTCTTCGGCATCATCGGTCCTCTCCATTTCACCTTGTTTTGTATCGCACGGATGAAGGGGGCAATCGCAATTATATACGGTTTAACCCCCGGACCCCTTAGTGTCGATATGATTTTTGAGCCAGTTTGGAAGCGAGCAATAGTACGATGTTGGCTTTCTCATAACCTGTAAGGCACAAACGATGAGAAAGCTGGGGAGAAATGAAGAAGGCTCGCCATTCAGTTGTTCCAAACGACCAAGTGACATGATGTACGGACGAACAGAATGAAAAGTAAACACACCCTCGATGGTAATGAGAAAACGAAACTCAACCTCACCGTGCTCTACGCACGAGAAACAACAGTAGTAACACATCCAAGTGGTTTTTCAACTCACCATGTAGGGAATCGTCCTTGACCGTAACGACTGCAGCATCGGCACA
>JBBPLO010000822.1:0-14524 GCA_038089835.1 Retiboletus flavoniger | reverse complement strand
CCGGCCTCCGAAATCGGGGCACCGATTCTGAGCAAAGGCGCACCACATACGGTGAAGCCAAGCCCCGGCCCCCAGCATAACTCCGAAGTTTCGGAGTTAGCTCCGGAGTTGACCCGGTCTTAACAAAGGGTATGAAAGGTTCATCCCTGAAGGGGTTCTATTGCAAAGGAAGATCAGTAGGAGAGCTTTAAAGAGGTCCTAACCAGTAGATGATGAGTCCAAAGCTAGTCTGGACTGAAATAGATGATTCCGGACTGTGGAAATAAGCAATCTGAGCTTGGAAATGTAAAGAATGATAGGCGGAATGGTGATAAACAGTGTGGAATGGCAGTAGATGGTATGGATGGCAGCAGACAACAATAGTGAGAGATCCATGGGAGGAAAACTTTTTAGATAATCCTAGGTACATGGTTTAAGTAGTCCAGAGTAGTCTGGAGTACAACTAAACAATATATGAAACAAATGGAATAAGTCCAAAACAAGAGAAACTGACCCTTTAGAGGATCTGGAAGTGCATGGGAAGATTAGAAAGTGTCAGGTAAGGTTCTAAACATAGTCCAGAAGTGAAGGAAAGTGGTCCGAAGCTTAGTAACAAAAATTCCGGACCAGATGTTGGACTACAGATGTTGGACTGAAAACTGGGACTCTGGACTGAAAACCAGGACTCCGGACTGAAAACCAGGACTCCGGACTGAAAACCAGGACTCCGGACTGGATTCAGTGGACTCAGACTGTGTTCAGTAGATTCGGACTGTGCTAGGATGGAGTGGAATGAATGGATATAATGAATTTCAAGCCCATAGAGGTTCCAACCTCTACAGCATGCTGCCCAGCAGCCAAGCTGCATGCTTCCTTCAACTGCTGGCACCAAGCACATGCCAGTCCAGTCCCCTTGATCCATTGACCAGTGACCCTTGCCTGTTTGCACTGAGTGCAAGGATGGGAGGGGTGTTCAAGCTGGGTGACTGCTAATCCAGTAGGAGCAGTCTTCTTTCTCTGCAGGCCCATGTCTTCTTTCTCCTCATCAGTGCTGTCTGACCTGCTCCACTGTACTGCTGTTAGCTCAGGAAAGACTGTGATTTATTTACCACGCACCTTGAGTTCAAATGACACATTCGACACCACCCCAGACAACCCGGCTGCCTTCTCAGTGCCAGGCATCACCTGTCGCTCTACCTCTTCTACCTCAAATGCTGTCCCCTGTGTGCCTACCAGCTTATTGTCTTTCTCGACTGGAGGCACATTTTTTCTCCTCGACCACTTTGCCTGCTGGTGCTCTGCATCCATGAGCAGGGCCATGATGTTGTCCTCCAGTTTGGTATAGAGGTGTAGTGCCTCTGCTTCCTGGGATGCTACCTTCCACTCATCCTAAGAGCATCCTTGTCAATGGATAACACCACCTCAGTATGGCATAGGCACTCACCATAGCATGTCTGAAACTCTCCACCCACATCTTGATCTCCTCGCAAAGTTCCTCCTGGTCATCCAGCATCGTCTTCACTTCAGCTGTGATGTATTCAGTGGCTGCCTTGTATTGACAATTGATGTCTTGGCAATGTTTGGTGCCCTTTGATGTCATGGTGCATAGGCCATCAACTTGACTGGTGAATTGGGGTTGCATATTGTATGGGGTGGATGGAGGTAGGATAAAGTGGAATATAAAGAGAGACACAGCAGACATGATGCGACTAGACTGCCACTGTTCAAACTCCGCACTGTGCTTAGTCAGCACAATGCCACAACTGACTGGGGACAGTCAGTATTCAAAGTCTTCAGTGGATGTAGAGAGCAGTGTGTCTTTATGGTCATATCACCCAAATTCCTACCATTCCAGTGCATATATACTTCTTCCTATGCCTACTGACTTCCCATTTGTCACTCTGCCCAAGTCTGGAGGTAAGACCAGTACTCCAGTACTGTCAGTCACACCCAGACTACTCCAGTCTGTCTCCATTTACTTTCCATTTGTTCTACCTTACTACTTCTTGCAAACATTCCATTCTTACCTACTTACCCCACTTTACCCTTGCCTTTCGTCAACTATGGTGACTTTCGTTTTTACTTTTACTTATGACCAACTATCACTAGGCCAATCAGTTTTATCAATCCCATACCTTAGAGTTTCATGGCAGCCTGAGAGGGTTGTCTTTGTTTCATCAAACTTTCTCCCATCATTCAAACACTAATCTTTGACTTCACTTAGGTACTGCTTAGGCTGTAGTTACAGACACGGGCATGCCTGGTCCATAAAATCTTTGTATTGCATATTGCAACACAGCTATCTTTTGCTCACAATGTCCAAACTATGCTCAACACTATCATTATCATCTCCACCAACATCCAATGTCCAATGCCCAATGTCTACATCTCCTTTCCCTCCTTCACAATGCCTTTGTCAACTGGTCTTCCAGTCATATCGCCACCTATACGTTCTCCATCTGGTCCTCACTGGACTTCTTGGTAGAGTCTTCCAGACTTCATTTCTGATCTTCCTCTTCTCCAGAATCTCTTTTGGGGTGAACCTACTTGCTTCTCTCACCCTTCCTTTGGCCAGGACTTGTAGACTACGCTTCTCAAGTCCCTCCAGCCTTAGCAGGATCTTTACAATGTACTCAATCTTTCTCAACACTTCCATTGCTTTCGCTATGCTGGCATCCTTGGCATTGATGACCATAATGTCTCAAGCAGAGCAATATGTTCTGCCATTCTGGCAAGTTCACTGTTGATAGAAATGAGTTCTTTCTGCCCAGGGGTCTGTGCCTGACTCATGACAAAAAATCTTGGTCCTCTGGAGGCTGAACTGGATGGACCATTCTGTCTAGCACAAATGAGTGGCAGGACAGAGAACTCAGCTGTTGGACAGCATCAAATGTGTGATCAGGGAAATGTCTGAAGAACTGTGAATATAGGTGAAATGATATCATTCCACAGTTTGCACACAACCATGCTGAGATCATTCTTCATGTCCAAGACCTTGATCTGGCATGTCAGAGAATGGAGCTTTAACAACAGTTCATGGATGTGGGATTTGGTGATTGGAAGAGGGATATAAGTAGGATCACTGTCAGAGAGAAGAGTAAGGGTAAAAGAAAATAGAAGTGGGCTGGTAATTTGCAGATTTCACCCATGACATCCTGTAGCTGAACATTGAGGCTCCACACTTGATTATGCTGGGATTCAGGAGGTGAATTAAGAGGTGGGGAATTAAGAATGATACAAAGCAGTGAACTTGACTGTATAAACCTTTCTGCCAATGTCCCTTCTGTATCACCAGCAAACACAATGACATTATCCAGGGGAGAGCGGAAGCAGGTGTATTGTATCCAAATAACACTATGTCCCTGTTTGACAAGCATGACTGTATAGGTGAGCTGCTTATGGTGGACACAGGCTGAAATGCATCAATGGAAAGGAAAGATGTGAGCTCCTTGAGCACAGTGAGGGTTTGTGGCAGAATTGGCAAGATAGCAAGGTGATGACCCAAGAATTGGAGTGACAATCAGTAGGCTAAGACTGGAATGGTGACTGGATACTTTGACAGCATAAGTATAGATAGGATTCTGAAGGTGTGAACTGGATTAGTTGAGATTGATGGTAGGGCAGGCCCATCTGACACTTTAAACTGGGTTAACTGAGGTTTCTGACCAGTTTCTGACTGACAGACAAGGGATAGTTTGCCAGCCAAGGTGTCATGCCAGAAACATAACCAGGGATTGTATACAGTGTCTGAAGAACTTAATACCCTTGATGAGGCTGCAGCCTGCCAAAAGTTTCATTTTGGCAATTTGCAAGCCCTCAAGCTTGCCAGGATAATACATACTACCATCTTGGTAAGCAGGCTAAGTATTGAAGTGATTGCTATGGGATGCAAGTCTTTGTGACTCAATGCACTCACAACATGCATGCTAATGATTGTGTGGCTTCTCTGATTGACTTTTCATCTGAATCATGTCTTATGCTAAGTGATCAAGTCACCACTTATTCATGCCATGTTGACACTCAATTGTTTGGCATGCTTGCTCCACTGGTGATGTCCTGTATATTCCAGTTCTTGAATCAGCCATTCACTCAATACCTCACATTTCCCCACCAACTTGTTCATTTTTTTTGCATTGTATCCAACATGGGACTTTTGTGGACCATTATCACCGAAAGTTTCTTTCCAGGCCATGCCAGATTCAAAGCCACAGACATACCAGACATGTCCAGCAAGGTTGTCCTCATCACCAGTGGTACAGCTGGCATTGGAAAGGAGACTGCTAGAGTAAGTATACCCTTCTAGCAGGCTGCATCTTTGGCATTGTCTGGTCACTCTCTATGTGTTTCACACTCAAGTAACCAACCTTCAGGTGCTGCTCACCAAGAATGCCAAAGTTTGAATCACTGCCCATGATCAGTCCAAAGGTGAAGCAACCCTTAGAGAACTCAAGGATGTCACTGGGAAAGATGCCAACCTCCTTATTATGAACCTTGCAAATCTGAAGAGTATTAAGGAGGCAGCACAGGAATTTAATTTGTAAGATTTTCAGCTCCTTTGATCACAATCAAGGAAAGCTAACATCCAAGTAGTAAGGAGATACAGCTCAATGTCTTGTTCAACAACGCATAAGCTGGATTCCAAATGATTGTTGGTCAGAAATCACTGACATACTTTGTGGATCAGCAGAGTGATGACTCCTCCCATGGACATGCTTACAGATGATGGATATGACCTTCAATTTGGGACCAATGTCCTTGGTCACTTATACTTGACAAAACTTGTGCTTCCAACACTACTTTCCACTGCAAAATCAGCCCCAGATCATACCACCAGGGTCATCAACACATCATCCAATGGTCACTGGTTCAGTGGTCTCAAGTATGACACCATGAAAGACAGAGTAGCACACAGAAAGAAAGGTCCATGGCAACTATATGGACAGAGCAAGACTGTGAGTTTACATCAACAATGTTACCAGGTTCGAGCCCACTGATGACATCACTAGGGCAATACTGTTTTTGCTGCAGAGCTGACGCAGTGGTATGGTGACCAAGGTATTGTGTCAACTTTGTTGAACCCAGGTCAGTATACACCCACCTGAGCCCAGCTAGGTAGAACAATTGTTGCTTACACATCTACACCCAACAGGTGGGATCAGGACTGAACTGCAACAGCATTTGGGGAGTGCCACCCAGTGGCTCTCAGTATGCATCTTTTAAGCCCTGTAGTGTCTCTGTGATGTCTGACAACTTGCTGCACACAGTCTTTCTCCCTTCATGACATGTCATATGGGGCCATCATACAGCTATATGTAGAGACAGTACCCAACAGCAGGTCGCTGAATGGCAAGGTACGTGTGCTTCAGGTCCTGCTTGTGCTCAATGACGATGAGGCCATGTCACCCTGTAGTATCTTATCCCATGGGCACAGATCAGTGCACCCCATGCAGATATGCAGGATCCTGAGATTAGGAAGAAACTGTGGGAGTACTTGGAGGAACAAGTCAAGGACATCTGAAGTCTGTCATCTCTTTCTGAACTATAGTATTTGCATACATAATCATAATGATAAGTGTTACACATAGCATACAATCGAGGTCTCAAGGGAGTCTTGGCTAGTCAGGTGATACTCATGTAGAGACTGATGTCTGACAAGACACAAGCTAAGGTGAAAAGCACTAAGGGACTTTAGGGATCCTGGGCAAGAATCAAACTCAGAGTGAGACTCGATAATATGTGTGAAATGCATAGACCAAGAATGTAGAATACATGGTAATGATGACTATTTATAGAGAGAGGCACAGTGCATGGACCATAGAATGTGATGGAAGAAAAGGGAACAATTAGATATGAGAGAATCTAATTGGAAGAGATAGTGTTCGTAGAGATGGTACAATGATTAGCAGAGTCAGAGATGTGGAGAGAATGAAGGAAAACAGCAGACAGTCCTCCTATGAATAAGTAGGCAAGATGAGAACAATAGGAGCGAGTTCTTCTGTAGGAGAAGAATGGGAAGAAATAGACTACTAGCAAGATACAATGAAAAGGAAAGAAAACCATAACATTACCCCCGTTGTACAATTGAGCCCCAGGCTTGATCAACAAATCTCTTCTCCTAAAGGGATCTTCAAGAAGCCAGAGAGAGGCCATAGATGGCATTCTGCTGAGAGGGTGATACAACATTAAGTGGACAGAGAGAGAGGATGTGTCCAGGCTGAGCACACTCAGTGCAGTTGTAATGGGGGCAGAATTGGGGGGAGTGATCCAAGTTACTGCAATAGTCACACTGGATGAGGTTGCACTGAGTAGGAATGTGACTGGGAGCAAGGGATTCACAGTGGGGGCAATGATAGGTGTGGCAAGGCCTCTGCTCAGAATTCCAATTGGGATGCTTTTGTCATAGCCATCAAAAAGTTATATCCAGGTTGCGAAGGTAGTGACCGATATTGCCATGCTGACATACAATACCTCATAGATGAGTTTTGCACTTCATCCATGTGCAACCAGGAAGACCTTGGCAAATACCAGAGGAAGTTCAGGAAGATCACCTTGGTCTTAGTAAAAAATAAGAAGCTGTCTGAATTGGATTGCGATGCTCTCTTTATGAATGGTTTGCCAGAAGATCTTGCCAACCAGGTCTGCCATCAGCTATCCTTCATAAAACCAGTCCACCACCCTTTGGATCCTTACCTGATGAAGGATAGTCTCAAGGCTGCCAAGTTTCTCTTGACCGGTTTGGCCCTATGGCCCACTATTTCCTCCACCTTTAGTCTGTCTAACAATTCACAGTGTCTGTCAGCACCAGTCCTGGCTTGAACCAACCCAGCAACATCATTCCCCCAGACTGCATCTCACCCAGCACCCTCAGCCATCAAACAGGAGACTTCCCTCCTTAACTGGCAAGTGCCACAGACTTGGATGTGTGCCTTCTGTGATGCCTTTGGTCACTTTATGGGTGATGTCCTCATATCAAGGAATACATCCGGACTGGTAGAGCTAGCAGGGGCACTGACAATTGCTTGTAGATGGCAGGAATATTCTGTGTATTCCAGGGTGCCATTGCTTGTGTGACTGCCTGGACTGAATCACTGTAAAACAGGGAAGTTGACTCAGAGGACTAGCAGAGAGTAGTCCTGAGCCTGCAGGAAAGTTGAAGGAGACAAATATTGTCCCAAAGGGGTCCAACTACAAAGAGAAGCACAGAGAAACCTGCCCAAGTGGGTACTGCCCAAGAGAGAACAGTCCAGAGGTAGTCTGGAAAAAGTCTGGAAGTCCAGAGTAGAAATGATGACAAGCAGGAGGCATGGGGACATGACAAATGATGGTGGCAACAGGCCAGAGATGATGCAGATGGATATGGTGGCATGGTGAGAATCCAACATGAAGGAAACTGGATTGTAAAATCCTAAGTACATGGTACTTACATATAGTCCAGACAAGTCCAGATAAACTAATCCAAAATAAAACTACTTGTGGAGTGATATAAATGGTGTCCATAATCGTATGAAAAGGTCTTCGAAAGACCAGTAAAGAAGGGGTGACGAAATGACAAAGGACCAGTCTAGTATATGACCAGGTGGACTCACTTAAACTACTGGACTTCGATGGATGGGACTGGAGGTGGAAGGGACCAGCTCCAGACTGGACAGCAGGTGGAGTGGACGACAGGGATGATGATGCAGTGATGGTAAAACCCATTGAAATCATGCTATATGACCATAGAGACCTATGGATCTCTACATCGTGTCCGAGAAAGCTACTGTGACCACCATCTCACCTACCACTCGGGATCTGCCACCCCATATGACTGTGGGAATACTCTCCCTCATCTATCTGTCCACTGATGCCCTTCTAGAAATCAAGCCAGCCACATTCATGGTGTCCATTGAGGAACAGGAAAGTATGCCGAGTCTGTCTTTCGCTGACCCGGAATTCCAGCTGTACATTGCCCAAGCTTGGGCAAGCTTCCAAGCCAAGAAGGGAGTCCAAGAAAAGAAGATTCACTTCAACAGGATAGAGTTGCCGATGCACAAACCCAACCAAGCAGCAACTGTTTCTGAGGAGATTGAATCTCCAGAGATCCAGAAGAGTTCTCAGGCACTCCCAGCATCTCCCAGATCAGTGACCCTGTTGCCAGCCACTTGAACAGTTCCTGGCCTAAGCCAGTCCAATACTAGCCCCATGCTTCTGGCTGCCCCAGCTGCCAGCACAAGTAATGCCCCCCCTAAACCATCTAATCCTAACCCCGCATTTCCCCCCAATGTGCCTGCAAGTCAATACAGATACTCCTTCCCTCTAGAGGATGAGTCTGCTCCTAAGCAAGTCCTTGACTGGATACTAGACTCCAGTGTTCTGGTCCCAGTACAGAATCTTTTTGTGGTTGCACCTGAGTTTAGGAAACAATTCCATAAACTAACTACCTTGAAGTGGATCACTAACACCAATATTGTACAGGTTAATGAGCTTGCTAGCCAAGACCTGGCTGCAGTTGAACGCGAGTTCGGTGACTGCATCATCCGGAACACAGACGATGATATTGTTGCCCACCATAGCTTACCCCTTAGATCACTGGAAGCAAAGGTGGTTGGCACCAGTCAATCTATTACTGGTGTGCTCGACTCTGGGTCAGAGATCATCACCATGCCTAAATGGGTATGGGAGAGTCTTGGACTGCCAGTCCAGTCCAACCATGTTATGACTACATATGTCAAATGCCAACACATCAACCAAGTCAACCCTGGGGGTCCTCAAGAACCTTCGGCTAGACTTTGGTGCCAGAGAAGTTTTTCTCCAGGTCCAGGTGGTGTCCTGCGCCAACTTTGACCTCTTGCTGGGTCGTCTCTTCCATTGCCTGCTATCTGCAATGACTGAGGACTTTCCAGACAGTTCACAAATCATCATGTCCCATGATCTGAACTCTGGAAAGCTCTACAAATTACCTACCTGTCCTTGGATGGAAGGGTGCCCTTGTTGCTGACAAGGTATGCATTGTACTAACCACCAATCCATTGTAGAAATGGGTTTTTAAGCATCAATGATCCACCGAAAGGTTGGGGAGAGCCTACACAACCCTCTTTTGCTTACTTCACCTCCTTTATTTGCCTGTCTGTCTCATTTCTTTTGAACAAATTGTTCTCGGACCATTTTACTCCTGCAAGGAGCCATTTGGACTCTTATAGTTACCTTTCCTCTACTCAGTCCAATTTCACTTCAGACCAAATTTCTGCTTTAAAGTCTGTTTACCATTTCAATCTGCTTTGGCATTGCCTCACATATAAGCCTGTCACTGTTATGCATAGCATACGAAAGAGGACGACATTTGAGGGGAGTCAACAATCAGGCGATACTCACAGAGAGACTGATGTCTGATTGGAATGTGGACACTCAAGGGGGTCCCTAGAAATTGTTAGGGCTTAGGGAAAGTTCTTAGAGTTGCTAAGAACTTCTAGGAACAGGTGGATTCAAGAGGGACTCTAGATTATATGCTAATGTTGCACAGATCAAGAATAGGGAAGGTACATGCAGAGACCTAGCTACTTATAGTATTGGAGAAATGTGCGGGGACTATAGAACTATGTGGAATGCTGTGGAATGAAAAGAAACAATGAGGCATAAGAGAACCTAGTTAGGAAGTGAGTCTGCGCTGATAGTCATGGTACAAGGAGAGTCTAAAGGTAAGCTATGAATGAACATGGAAGAGGGTCCGCACAGAAGCAAGTAAGCTGTTCAGACGCATGGTGTGCGTCGTCCTCTGTAGGAGATTATGGAAGCGAAATGAACGACCAGAAGTACATGATGATATGGAAGGAAAATTGTAACATTACCCCCTTCATAGAGTTGAGCTCCAGGCTCAACAATCAACCCATCTCATCCAGGGGCATCGCCTAAGGGAGGTCCCAGGCCTGAAAATGGCACTCTGCTGCGATGGGGATGCAACCTCAAAAGGGTAGTTAGCAACGATGTGTCCAGGTTCAGCACAATGGCCACAGTGACCATGGGAGCAGAAGCAGTCAGTATGGCCCCAGTTGTTACAGAAGCCACACTGGAAAAGTAAACACTGAACTGCGTTGTGTCCGGGAGCGTATTTGTGGCAGTGGGGGCACTCATAGTAGACACAATCCTGCTTATAGTGACCTGGGCAGTCACATTGATAGCATTGGGTGGTGGGAGTGGCCAGAGGGAGGTGGAGGGCGTCAGGATGAGGGAGGACTTGAAAAGGAGAGGACTTGAAAAGGAGAGGACATGATGGTGTTCCCATTGGGCATGACCAAGGTCTGGGGTGTGGTGGTCACTGGGAACGTCGGAGGGTGGGGTTCTTCCTCCTCCTCCTTGCTGGACTCTTTGGAGGTGGCCATGATGGTAGGAGTGTCTGGAGGGGGGGGGATGACAATCTGGATGTTAGGGCTGTGGGGGAGCAAGGCAGGGGAATAGGAAGCAGGAGAGGCCTGGGTTGAGCTAATAAAAAAGATTCTATGGATTGGGTGTATTGGTCGCGTTGGGCTTGGGGAAGGGAGAATAGGATGTGACATATGGTGGGGTAAATGAGCCCTTGGGGGATTTCTTCGGTGTAAGAGCTGAAGTCATGGAGGGATAGGGCAGTGAGCAAATGGCGGTGGGCTTCAGTCATAGCAAAGTGGAGGGCGGGGTCAGGTGGGGTGAGGGATTCAGCGAGGCAGAGGGCCAAAGTGACTGTGTGGTACATGCAGATTAGGGAGTGGGTTACCTCATCCTCAGGGAAGAGAGGGTGAAGTTCTATTGTGCAGGTGAGTGTGGGGGTCTTGAGGATTGTGGCGAATAAGAAGAGTTTGTTGAGTTCTGGAAGAAATCCAGGGAAGGCTCGCTGTGATTGTAAGAGCAATCGCGAGGATGACAAGGAGGATGTAGGGGAGAAGATGGTCATTGCAGAAAAGGAGGACATTGTCAAGGAAGAAGAGGAAAGCAAGGGGCATAAACTTCAAGGTTGTAAGGTGATACTCATGGAGAGACCGACGTCTTACAAGCTTGATAGACCTAGAGGGAGTGGAGTCGTTTATAGGTGGAAAGAAGTTTGGAAGCATGATGTAAGTTGTTTTTGGGTTCCCAGGTGTCTTCCAACCATGGGTAACCTTTCCATGAGGTCAGGAACCACAGTTTGGTTCTGGGTCCCTTATGGCTGCGGATCACTTCAACTTCGTATTCTTCTTCTTGGTCAATGATGTTAGGTGGAGGAAGTAGGAAAGGGGTGCCATATGGTCCTGTCACACAATAAGGAGATAGAAGGGAGGCGTGGAACATGTCATGGATGCACCATGTGGGGGGAAGGTGAAGGCGGTACAATACCAGTGATAGGACTTGAGAAATTTCAAATGGCCTGTATCATTTGGGTGCAAGTTTCCTGAATGGGAGGTGAAGGCAGAGATTTGTGGCTTCTAGCCATACTCGGTCTCCAACTTTCCAGGGGGAAAATTTTCAGAAGGAGCGGGAGGTCATGAGTTTTCAGGCAGTTTCATGGGCAGTGAGGGCTTCTTTTCTATTTTTGTCAAGAGTGGTGAGACGATTTTCTAGAGCAGGAATAAAGGTTTTTCCTAAGGGGGGGAAGGTTCTGGGTTTGTAGCCGTAGATCAGGGAAAACAGAGATTTCTTGGTGGATGAATGGGGGGCAGAGTTGTGGTGGAATTCTGTGGAGGGTAGGGCGGTGGACCAGGAGTGGGGGAGGTCAGCACAGAAGATGTGTAGATATACTTCTAACTCTTGATTGTTTCATTCGGTTTGACCATCGGTTTGGGGGTGGTAAGCAGAGGAGAGGCAAATGTCGTATTTCAGTAAGCAGGCAAGTTCAAGGGCAAAAGCAGAGGCAAATTGTGGGCCTCGGTCGGAGATAATGGTATTGTAAAGGCCAAACCATTTGAATACGTTGTTAAAGAAAAGAAGGACAATGCCAGCAGTGTCGATGGTTTTGGAGCAAGGTGTTACAGTTTTATTCCCTCATCATCGTTTCCTACTATTTGTACACTTTTCTTCGCTAGTTTCTTACTGAGGACGTCGCGTCCTTTGGGCACAGGAGGTCTACCTCTTCATAGGAGGCCCGTCTACACTATCTCTAGTATGCTTTCCTTGAACATTTACCACTCCCCCCATCCCCTTCCCCTGGACTTTCCTCTCCTAACTAAGTTCTCTCGTACTTAGTCGTATCCCTGTTACTTACTTAATCCACTTGGCCTGTGCGCGGGAAGTCTCTCTAGTATATAGTCTTATATCCTGTATCTCAGTTCTCCATTCTTGATCTGCACAATACTAGCATAACTTCTTGAGTCCCTCCTAGTCCCTCTGAGCTCACCCACCTTAGCGATTCTAAGGATAGCTCCCTTGCTCTAAGTCCCTACCAGACGTCGGTCTCTTCGTGAGTATCGCCTGTAGTCGACCCTCGCCATCACGAGCCCTCTCTAGTATGCTACGCATAACAAAAGATCAAGAATCCTCTCTGGTCCCACCTATCTAGGTGTAGGACCCACCAACCCTCGTCATGTCTTACCGAGCACCTGAGGAAGAAGACTCGGACCTTCCAGATCTCACCAGATACAGAACCTCTTGATGAATCGCAGGCTCAAGCAGATCCCCACTAGACCCATCCTTTGTGGGAAGAACCCCCCCTCGCCCCTCACCCGCACCACCTGGTCAACCCCTTCGCCAACCCAGCCCACCCCCTCATCAACCCAGTCCACCCTCACGTCAACCCAGTCCACCCTCATGTCAACCCAGTCCAATCAACCTCTCCCGCTCACTATTCCCAGTCATGCCCTCGGAACTCAAAGCCGCTCTCCCGGCCGACTTCACCGGAGCCCCTTCGGACGCCTCTCGGTGGATGAAAGCCATGAGAGCTTACTTCCTCATCAATGATAGCCTCTACCCAGGAGATCCCGAAAAGATCATGACCACACTCAACAGGATGCCCACCGGTCAAGGAGCATCCTTCGCAGAAGCTTGGTATGACAAGATGGCTGACCCCAACGTCACCACTGGGAAGACCTTCCTCGACTTCACCAAAGACTTCGAGACCACCTTCTTCCCATACGACGTAAAAGCCACCGCCTGCTTAGAACTAGCCAAACTACGTCAGAAAATCACCCGCTCCCATGACAGGTTCCAGCAATACATCACCGATTTCCAGAACCTAGCCGGAAAGTCTGACATCACGGATGAGGCCACCCTCATCGACCACTTCACCCTAGGACTCGATCAACAAATCACTACCATGATCCTGTCCATGGGGACCGTCCCCACTACCATCGCAGACTGGGTAACAAAGGCTAAAACCTTCCACGCCCAGAAGATGAGAATTCAAGCCCTCCGCACTGGAACAACCACCTCTCCCTTTTCCTTTAACCACCCGCGCACCCCTGGCAAGGATCCCAACGCCATGGAAGTGGACACAACCACCACCCTAGCCAAACTCACTCCCACCGAACGAGCCAAATGCATCAAGGAAGGATGGTGCTTCCACTGTCGAACCATCAGGCACGACACCCGCAACTGTAAAAAAACTACTGGCCGTCCCCAGAACATATGAGCCACCACCCTTGTCCCGTCCCCCCCACCACCCCCACCCCTCGCCCCCACCTCACCATCCCCCCTCAAACAATACATGAACTCCCTTCGCACCTCTGGCAAAAATGAGACGGAAATCCTCTCTGTCCTAAAGATGTGTTACGATGAAGATAGGGAAGAGGTCAACGCTGTCCAGTTCGCCAATGTGCAGAAGGTGAAGGATTTTTAAGAAGGGAAGCAGCCTCAACGTCTTCTTCCCTAGACTCCCCTCATGTACTCGTAGCATCACAAAAGAATAGAACTTTTCGTTTAGATGTCAAAGTACAAAACGTCGAAACCTCAGCCCTCATCGATTCTGGAGCAACCAGAAACTTCATTGACCCTCGCCTCCTACCTCGAGGAAACTTCCACCTCAAGAAACTCCCTCACCCCATCCAAGCCTATAACGTAGACGGAACCCTAAACACATCAGGAAATATCCGCTGGACCACCACTGCCCTCATTTCTCATGGCTCCTTCTCCTCTATCGAAACCCTCTTCATTCTATGACAAAAGAAACCCCAGGTCATTTTAGGCATGCCCTGGCTAATTAAATGGAACCCCAACATAGACTGGAAGGGCCACACCCTCTCTATCCCCAGGTTTCCCCAGAGGGTCGAGAGAACTCTCCATGAGCGCCCTCCCCTGAAGGAAATGGAGGAGGAAGAGATCTACAAACTAACCATCTCCACTGAGATCACACAAGGAACTACACCCCCCCCCAACTACCATCCCTGACTTTTGCAAGGACTTCTCTGATGTATTCGCCGAATCCTCTCACAATGTTCTCCCCATTTATCATCCCTTTGACCATACTATTGATCTCAAGGACTCCTTCGTTCCGAAAATAGCCAAGGTCTATCTGCTGAACCCCAAAGAGAGAGAATCCCTCAAGGAATTCATTGAGGAACACCTTAAAACTGGTCGTATCGTCCCATCAAAGTCCCCACAGGCTTCACCCTTCTTTTTTGTTCCCAAGAAA
>JBBPLO010000819.1:0-14549 GCA_038089835.1 Retiboletus flavoniger | reverse complement strand
GCAGTGATGGGGAAAACCAGCAAGAACTTGACTGAGAGTTCTGCTGGTATCGATTGACTACTTATACTAAATACATTGTTTGTACATGTATGGTTGTTGGTCCGTGTGCATATGTATTACTAAGCGATGACGTAGTCCTTACTAAGGTATGATGTCATAGATAAGAGATAGCAAAAATGGAAAGGTCTAGACTGTGACGTCATGTGTCACATGATGTTCTAGACTGGGAGCACGTGATATGACATAATGTCATGTGATCGAGAAGGTGAAAATCATCGGTAGAGGTCATATTACTACTATGATATAAGTGAAAAGTAAAGGTAAAAATAAGAGTTCGTAACAGAGGTATTCCATGGTGGGAGTATTGAAGGAGCATTTGGAGATCTTCAAAGAGAGGTTATTCTTCCGAAGTCATTGAAGAATTCAATGGGTTCATTTATGATGAAGAGTGAGGGATCCTTTGGTATAAATTCTGAGGTCATCCATATAGATTTTGAGCCATCACTCAGCAATCATGTCTGCAAAGATGTGATTCATAAAGGCCTGGAAGGTGGAGGAGGCATTGGAGAAACTAAAGAACATGATGGTGGGTTTGAACAGTCCCAGGGGGTAATGAAGGCAGCTTTCCATTGGTCAGATTCCTGAATGTGGATATTGTTGTAGCCCCAGCAGATGTCGACTTTGGTAAAGTGATTTGCATCTTTTATGTCATCAATGAGGTTGGAAATGAGGGATAGGGGGTATGTGTTGCAGATAGTATGGGAGTTCAAGTATCGATAGTCTTGACAAGGGCATAGGGAGCTGTTCTTCTTTGGAACAAAAAAGAATGGGGAAGCCTAAGGGGATTTAGAGGGAACAGTGCAACCAGTTTTTAAGTGTTTGTTGATGAAGGCTTTGAGGGTTTCTCATTCTGAGGGATTTAAGGAATAGATTTTTGCGACTTTGGGAATGAAGGAATCTTTGAGATTGATGGTGTGATCAAAGGGTCAATGAGCAAATAGGGCATTGTGAGTGGATTTGGTGAAGACGTCAGCGAAATCTTTGCAAAAGTCCAGGATGGGGGTTTCTTTGGTGGCACTTTTTTGTGCGATCTCAGTGGAAATGGTTATTTTGTATACCTCTTCCTCTTCAAGTTCCTTTGGGGAAGGGCACTCATGAAGAGTCCTCTCAACCCTTTGAAGAAGTTGGGAAGAGATAGAGATAATGTGAGAGGTCCAGTTGATGTCTGGGTTCCACTAAGACAGCCAGGGCATACCTAAGATAATCTGGGATTGTTTTTGTTGAAGAACAAAGAATTTTTCTTGGGAAGAGAAAGTTTCACAAGAGATGGTGGCAGTAGTGGTTCAAGTGATGGTTCCAGAGGAGTTTTTAGTTCCATCAACATTGAAGACAATAACAGGAGTAGGAAGTCTGGAAAGTTTGAACTTTCCTCTGGTGAGAAGGCATCGGTCAATGAAATTTCCGGTTGCTCTGAAGTCAATTAGAGCAGAGGTTTCAATGGTTTGTTGCACAAGGGTCTTGAGTCACAAAGTTCTATTGCTAGGTGAAGCTACTAGTATATGGGTAGGATTTGGAAAAGAAGACATCAAAGTGACTTCCCTTTTTCAAAATCCTTGGCTTTTTGGATGTTGGCAAACTGGATTGCATTAACCTCCTTGCTAGTCTTGTCTTCTTTATAGCATATCTTTAGTACAGAAAGAATTTCTTTTTTATCCTTTTCAGAGATGCAAAGAGAGTTTATGTATAGTTCAAGGGGGGAGGTGGGAGATCAGGTGGGAGTGGGGGGTGGAGTGGTGGAAGTGGACAATTTAGTGGGGGTGGTGGTGGTGGCTCTAATATTCTGGGGACAGCCAGGGGTGGAGGTCTTTCAGCAGTTTCAGGCATCATGCCCAATGATTTGACAGTGGAAGCATTGTCCTTCTTTGATGCATTTGGCCCTTTCAGCTGGGGTTAGCTTGGTCAGGGTAGTGATGTTGATGTCCATGGCATTGGGATTGTGAGAGGATCTGGTAGAGGAAAACAATGGGGAGAGTTTCCAGTTCTGAGAGCAAGAATATGCATCTTTTGGATGTAGAAAGCTTTCGCTTTTGTGACCCATTCTTCAATGGTGATGGGAATGGTCCCCATAGAGAGGATCATGGTGGTAATTTGTTGGTTGAGGCCAAGGGAAAAGTAATCAATGAGGGTAGTCTCATTGGAGATATCAGTTTTTCCTGTGAGATTTTGGAAGTTAGTGATGTATTGTTGGAAACTGTCACTATTGCAGGTGGTTTTCTGGCATAGTTTAGCTAGGTTGAGATGGGCAGTAGCTTTCATGTCATAGGGGAAGAAGGTTGTTTCGAAGTTTGTGATGAACTCAGCGAAGGTCTTTTCAGTGGTGATAGAGGCATCAGCCATCTTGTCATACCAGGCTTCAGCAAAAAAAGCTTCTCTTCCTTCAGATATCTTGTTCAAAACCATCATGACCCTGTCATTATTGAGAAGGTAGAGGGTTTTGTTGAGTTCAAAGTAGGTCTTCATGGCCTTAATCCAGTGAGAGGCATTAGAGAATTTTCCTGAAAAGTTGGCAGGAAGAGCAGCCTTGAGTTCTGTGGTGTAGGCAAACATGACTAGAGGGGGTGGGTTGGGGGAATGATGACAAGGGGGTAGGCTAGGGGAATGCTGTGACAATCTTCTTGCTGAAAAGGTAAGAGAATATTGAGGTCTGATGGTAGGGGCTGATGGAAGACTATGTAGCAGGGCTCTGATTCCTGTGATGCAATGAGTGGGAGTTCTCTGGGTAATTTCTGGGATGTCAACATCACTGTCCTCAGGTGCTTGATACCTGGGGGGTGTAGTGGAAGGTGGGTGGATCCTACACCTAGATAGGTGGGACCAAGGATATTCTTGATCTTTTGTTATGCGAAGCATACAAACTAGGGCTTGAGGGAGTTCAAGTTGACAAGGCAATACTCATGAAGAGACCAATGTCTTATCAACAAGAAGATTAGAACAAAAGACTAGGGATCTTAGAGTCACTAAGATCAAACTGGAATGACTCCAGATAATATGCTTGTATTGTGCAGATCAAGAATGGAGGATACAAGAGTAAGAGACAACTATTTATAGATACTGGTATACTGCATGGACCATGGAACTTGAGAGAACACTACAGAAGATAAGGGTATGACTAGGCACAAGAAAACCTAGTTAGGAGGTGATAAGTCCAAGAAGATGGATAGAGAGAAGCAAGAGTCTGATATAGCAAGATAATGAAAGAATAGTGAGGAAGGTCCACCTATGAGAAGATAAGTGCTGTGTGCACAAAGAGATTGTGTTCCTCTGTACAAGAAAAAAGGAAAGAAGGAGATACATAGAAGTATATGACAATAAGAAAGAAAAATTGTAACAGATACTAGGTATATGAGGAGCAGCTCAAGCACATTCAAAAAGGCTACCTCACTCACCAGTAACAAGACATCTGCTTGGATGGTAGCTGAATTGAGGGTTTACACACAGGTTGGAACTCCATCCAGTGAGCACAGCCCAGTGGTGTTGTCTCACTTGCTGTCCTTCTTGTTATGACTTGCCCCAAGGCTCTACATAGATTTATTTTCCCTTAACCTAATCTAGTTGAGCATAGCACAGCCACATGCTCAACTTGTGCTCAACTTGTCTGGACTCATTTCTCTTTTTCCAATAATCTATCTGTCATAGATTTGTGAACCATCAGGTCATTTTTTACTCTATCCAATGTTTCCTGGAGTGACTTATGCTGACTTCCTCTGGTTTCCCCCATTACCCTACCCTTATCTCCTCTTCCAGTACTATATAAACTTCTGAGATGTGTATTTGTAACCCTTAACCTAGAGTTACTGGAAATACACCTAGTGTCTCCTCTAGTCTTGCCCCTCAATCTCCTCTGGGTTGTCGACCTTGTCTCCACTAGCCTCAGCCATCCGGCCTATGCTTCCAGAGCAAGTCGAGGTTGTCCTAAGACTCTTCATACATCATCCACTAGATGACTCTTTTGACCCTCAACCCCACCCCTAGGTGTCAAGTTCATGCCCACCTGCTACCTTGCAGCCAAGCATAACAAAACTCTAGGTTAACCCATAGAATGACTACCATCAAGTAAGCCACCATTTCTCAACCACAGAGAATTCCTAGATCTACGCTCCTTGGACATTCCAGATGATCACTGAGCACCACCTCCTGGAGAGAACTCTTTTCTAAACACATCTTAGAACCCTCAGAACCTTCTGAATCCTCAAAAGAAGAATCCTCAGAATCTGATATTACATTATCTTCTGATGAAAAGCAATGCCAGACTTTATCTCTTGCCCACGAACTCTCACATATCATAAGACTTCCCAGAACTCCCACTTTTCTGTCCCCCATTCCAATTACTACCCAATCCCCAATCTTTCCACAACCTGCCCCACCAAGAAACCCCCAAACCCTAGACCCACAATACCTCCCTCATTCCCTAGACCCCCATCCCCAATGTTCAAACCCTCGGAACTCTGCCTTGGAACCCTGGAAGATTTTGATGGATCCATCACCAAGGCCCAGCCCTGGCTCTGGACCATGGCCCTATATTTAGCCACCAATGACAAAATCTATGACACTGAACCTAAGCAGATTGCCTTTGCCCTCTCCTTCATGAAAAAGAAGACTGTCTTCACTTGGGCAAATACCTTTAGGGAGACAAAGTTTGCTAATGGTGTCTATAACCTCAGAACCTGGTCCAACTTCATAGCTGAGTTTGACAAGACTTTCAAACAACCTGACACTATTAGGAATGCCATTGCCTGGCTTGCAACCAAGTGGATGGCTGAGAAGAAGAATAGGAGTTTTGACCCCTCTCTAGCCCAGTACACTGCCACCTTTAGAAGCAAGATGGTGATCTTGAAAATCACTGATAAGAATGTGCTGATTAGCTACTTCTCTGCCAGCATCCCCAGCCACCTCATGGAAAAGGTCTATGGTATGGACACTGTCTTCACAAAAATTGAGAACTGGTATGCCCAAGTCATCCAGTTCAACACCCAAGCTCAAAAAGCAACCAAAATTGCCCTACACCACAGGAAATCCTTCCAAACACTCCACTACTCCACCCCCTCACTGTCTCTCACAAAGGACCCTAATGCCATGGACATGGATCAGATCACCAAGAAAGTGGTGAAGCTCACCCCAGAAGAAAGAAAACATTGTTTTGAAGAAGGACACTGCCTGCAATACAGAGAAAAAGGTCACATGGCCAAATAATGTACTTCCTTCCCCAGAAACAATATTCCAACCAAGCCTAAAAAGGTCCAAGGCACCCCCATGGACATTCCCAATCTCATCAAGATAGAAGATGATAAGGAAGAGGATGAGAAGGTGGCTTGAGTTTTTACCCAGGATTTTTAGACAGGAGGATGCCTTCGATATGCCCTCCTCCTCCTCTTACATGTGCCCCTGTAGTCATATCGTTGATCTTGAAATCCATGCATATTCTCCTACAATTGGTTGTCCCTACAGGCACAATAAAAACTGTCAACATCAGAGCCCTGGTAGATAGTGGTGCAGACCTCTCCTGCATCAACTAGAGCTTCGTACAAAAGCACAGATTTTCCACCAAATGCCTAAAACAATTCATACTCATCTGAAATCTGGATCAGACCACCAATAAAAACAGCACAATCCGATTCACTACAACCCTTTTCATCAACATCGAGGGGGTGACCCAAGAAGTCACATTTCATATAATGGCATGTGGAAATGAAAACGTAATCCTTGGCATTCCATTGTTATGCAAAGCATATTGACTTGAGCTTGAGGAAGTTCTAGCTGACAAGGTGATACTCATGAAGAGACTGACATCTTATCAACAAGAAGACTTTGACTAGAGACTAGGGGTCTTAGAGTCACTAAGACCAAGCAGGGATGACTCCAGATAATAGGTGTATTGCACAGATTGAGAATAGAGAATACAAGAGCAAGAGGTGACTATTTATGGATATAGACCAGCTGCACAGACCATGGAACGAGAGAGAACATTATGGAAGGTAAGGACATGACTAGGTACAAGAGAATCTAGTTGGGAGATAGCAAGTCTGCAGTAACAGAGAGAGAGAAACTAAGGTCAGATATAGGAAGACAATGAAAGAATAACGAGGAAGGTCTGCCTATTAGTAGATAGGCATGGCAAGCATGAAGGGTTTGTGTTTCTCTGTAAGAAATGAAAGGGAGGAAAGAAATGAATAGCAGTGTACAATGACAAGGGAGAAAAATCATAACATTACCCCCATTGTACAGTCAAGCCCCAGGCTTGACAATCAAGCCACTCCATGTAAAGGGATCACCCAGAGGAAGCAGGATATGGACCAAAGATTGCACTCTGTTGGGAGGGGGACACAATATTAAATGGACAGTTACTCATGATGTGGCCAGGTTGATGGCAAACTGCACAGTTATGATGGGGGCAGAAGTGGTCAGTATGTCCCCAGTTGTTACAGTAGTTACACTGGAACAAGAGACATTGAGTCTGAATATGGCCAGGGGCATGGTCATGGCAGTGAGGACATTGATAGTGGATGCAATCCTGCTGATAGTGACCTCAAAAGTGGCACTGAAAGCACTCTGTGGACAGGATTGCTGGGGATAAGTGGAGGCTATCGGCATGAGAGAGAGTTCAAACTGGAGAGGACATGACAAAATTGCTGCTGGGGAGGCAGATCCATTGGGGGGATGTAGTAACAGGAATAGTAGATTCGATGGAGTCATCAGACTCAACATCAGAGGATTCAGAGGAGGCAATAATGGTGGGGGTGTCAGGTGGAGTGGGGGAGGTGAGGTGAGTGGCTAGGGAGCTGGAGCTAGGTGGGAGAATGGGACAGACAAGTTCATAAGGACAAGAGAGTAAGAAGTTTTCTACAGATTGTATGTAAAGGTCTTGTTGTGGCATGGTGAGGGAGAAATAGATTCTTCAGAAGGAGGGGTAAATGAGGTGAGGTTTGAGTTCTTCTACATAGGAGTGAAAACTGTGACAAGAGAGAGTGAGGAGAGAATAATGGGAAGCTTCAGTGAGGGAAGCAGAGGGCAGGATCTGGGGGAGTCAAATATTCAGCAAGGTGAAGAGCAGAGGTGATTGAGTGATAGGTTTTAATAAGGGAGTGTGTGGTTTCATTGTCAGAAAAGATGGGATGTTGTTCAATGGCAAGGGTGAGAATGGGAGTTTCAAGGACAGTGGCATATAACAAGAGGACCCCATGTTCAGGCAAGTATAAAGGATACACATGCCTTGATCATGAGGGAGATCCTGAAGATAAGGTGGATGACAATGGGAAGGAGGCAACCAAGAAGGATAAGAAGGACATCGTTAATGAAGGGAAGAAGCAGAAGTGGCATAAAGTTCAGGATGCACACAAGAGATACTCATGGAGAGACTGTCGATTGTGTATATCTAAAACTAGAGGAAGTGGGAACATGTATAAGCAGAGAGGATTTGAGGGGAGTGTCAGAGATTGGATTCAGGTTCCCAGGTGTTCTCTGCCAAGGAGTAGCCTTTCCACATGGTCAGGTATTGACATCTGAAAGTGGGGCCTTTGTGGGCAATGATTGCTTTGACTTCATATTCTTCTTCCTAATTGATAAGGTCAGGTGGAGGGAGGGGAAGTGATGGGCTGTATGCTTCTGTGGTGTGATTAGAAGATAAGAGAGAGGCATGAAAGACATTGTGGATTTTCCATGTGGGCAGAAGATGGAGTCTATAGAATAGAGAAGATAGTATCTGGGAAATTTCAAATGGGCCATGTTGCTTAGGAGTGAGTTTCCAGGAAGGGTAGTGAAGGCAGAGATTGGTGGCTTCTAACCAGACTTTATCTCTGACATTCCAGGGGGAGAATTTTCATAAGAATCAGGAGGTCATAAGTTTACAAGCAGATTCATGGGCTGCAAGGGCTTCTTTCCTTGCTTCATCAATGGATGATAGATGATCTTCTAAGGCAGGGATGAAGATTTTTCCCAGGGGTGGGAATATTCTGGGTTCATAGCTGTATAGCAGGAAAAATGGGAATTTCTGAGTGGAGGAGTGTGGGGTTGAGTTGTGATGGAATTCTGCTGCAGATAGGGAGGAGGACCAGGCATGGGGGTTGTTGGCACAAAATATGTGCAGGTAAACTTTGAGCTCTTGATTAACCCTTTCTGTCTGGCTGTTGGTCTGGGGGTGGTGGGCTGAGGAGAGGTGAATGTTGTATTTCAGCAAACAGGCTAGTTTTAGGGTGAAGGCAGAAGCAAATTGGGGGCCTTGATCAGAGATGATGGAGTCATAGAGGCCAAACCATTTGAAGACATTTTTGCAAAAGAGAAAGGCAACTCTGGCAGCATTGACCTAAAGAAATGAGACATGAACTTGGAGCCTTTATTAGAGGTGATGTGGAAGGGAACTCCATGCTTAGAAAATACATGGAGTAGGAAGAGTTTTGCTAACTTCAGAGATGTGATCATGTTGTGCATTAGGATGAATATGCACTGTTTGGACAAATGGTCCACAACTATGAGTATAGCTGTAAATCTGGAGGAGGAAGGGAGTTGTTCAATGAAGTCCATGGAGATGGAGTTTCATGGCTTCTTGGAAATGGAAAGCTGTTTGAGTAATCCATAGGGCTGGTGTCTAGGGACCATTGCATGAGCACAGGAGATGCAGGAGGAAATGTATTCCATGACAAATGTTCTGATTTCTGGCTGGATATATTTGTGGCAAATGAGTTCTAGGGTGCAATTCTGTCTGAAATGTCCAGAGAGTGGATGATCATGTTTGTATCAGAGGACTTGGAGTTGGAGGTCATTAGCATTGGGGACATATATCCAGTTATCCAGACAGAGGAAACCATTGGAGTTGACTGACCAACATGAGTTGAAGGGTTCAGAGGTGAACATATGGATTTTGGCCTGAAAGTCAGAGGAAAAAGCAGTGAGGATGTCATTATGGAGTTGTTTGACATCAAAGAGGGTGCTTGCTCAGAGGACTGGAACAGCAAGGTAGGTAGCTTGAAGGGATATAGTGAGCTGTTCTGGAGTGAAAACAGGACAGAAGTTGTGCAGATTGACGTGAGCATAGTCCTTATCCCCCTTTTTGGGATAGACATCACAATATCTAGTGAGGGCATTAGATTTTGTGCCAAGGCATCTAGGATGGAAACAGACAATCATATTGAACTGTGAAAGCAACTCTGACCAGCAGGCTTGCCAGTGAGTTAGGAGCTTGGTAGTGGCAAAATATTCCAAATTTTTGTGGTCTGTGATGATATCAATTGGAGTTCCAGAGCCTTCTAGGTAATTACTGCCACCAAGTCTGGAAAGCCTTGTGAATGGCAAGAAGTTCCTTATCATGGGTATCATAGTTGAGCTTGGGGGCTGAGAGCATGCATGAATAATAGGAGACTGGTTGGACTTCGTTATCTGGACATCAAATGAAGATGATTCTGGTGATGGTGTGATTGAAGGCATTGATCTCAATGATTATCAGAGCATCTGGGATCCAATGAGTAAGAATAGGGGCAGTGGTGAAGGCTTCCTTTAGGAGTTGGAAGGCAGAACAACATTCTTCAGAGAAGGACCAGGAAGTGCCTTTGCAAGTGAGATGAGTCAAAGGAATGACAATATCAGAATAATTACTGATAAAGCATCTATAGAAATTGGTGAATCTGAGGAAGGACTGGATGTCCTTTATCTTCCAAGGTTCTGGCCACTCCTGTATGGTTTTGACTTTGTTTGAGGATATGGAAAAGCCAGAGGGCCACATGCAGTAGCCCAAGTACTTAGTGGAATCAGTGTTCCATTCACACTCCTCAGGTTTGGTGTAAAGGGAGTGTTTGCAGAGTCTTTGGAGGACCTCTTGAACATGCTTCTTGTGGGAGGCCTTGTCTTCAGAGTAGATTAGGATGTTGTTCAAATAGATTATGATGCAAATGTCAAGGAGATCTGCAAGGATGGTATTGACAAACTGCTGGAATGCCACAGGGGTGTTGGTGAGACTGAATGGCATCACAAGCCACTTATAAGAGCTGTAGTGTGTTCAGAAGGACATCTTCCATTCATCTCCCTTGGTGATTTGAACTAAGTGATAGGCATGCCAGAGGTTGCTTTTTGTGTAGATTTTAGCATGGCTTAGAGTGTCAAAGAGGTTGGAGATTCAGGAGAGTGGGTAGTGATCTTTCTTTGTGATCTCGTTTAGTTCTCTGAAGTCAATGCAAAGACAGAGTGAACCATCCTTCTTGTGAATGAAGAGGACTGGAGTGGTGTGAGCAGAGGAAGAGGGATGGATGAACCCCATTGTAAGGTGCTCATCAAGGAATGCACAGAGGGAGTTGAGTTCAGAGGGAGAAAGGGAGTACATAGTTCTGAGGGAAGGCAAGGCTTCTTTCTCTAGGTCAATCTTTAGGTTGTATTTATGGTGCAGGACAAGAGTGGAAGTCTTGCTCTTATTGAAAACGTCCATGAAGTCATGGTAGTTCCAAGGGGTGCTAGAAAGGTTAATTGGATCAGAGGAGACAGAGGAAGCTTGGAGATTGCTTTCCTGAGGCCAGATCTGCATATTGAACTGCATGGAGCCCTATAGGTGACAAGCCAGGGTAAAGGCAGGTATGCTAATGATAGTAATAGGCAGAGCCTGACACTTGGAGAAATGCAGTGGATTGGAGAGTGTGGTGTCAGCCAGAGAAAGTCATTCCTGAGGCTTTGGAGGAGAGCTTGGAGTTGCTGGCAAACCTTGTCTGGATGAATGAAATGATATACTGCTTGAAACCCAATCAATCAATGGATTGTGGTGGGTGAGCCAGTTGTGTCCTAAAACAAGAAAACAAGGAAACAAGAGGAATCCAGCAGAGTGATGTAGAATGTCATTGAAGTGATGTCACTGGTTTGGAAATGGATGAAGAGGTTGATGGCTTAAATGATGGTGCTGTTTGTGGTTCTGTCAAATAGTCAAAGTTGCAACAAAGGTACAGGGTAGGTTGAAAGATTATTTTCATTTACAAAGGATGTATCAATAAAACAATCAGAGGATCCAGAGCCTACAAGCATGAGAAAAGAAGAGATCAGATAAGATACAAGGGAGATGGAGGGCATAGTGACTTGGGATCAGAAAGAATGGATGTGTTGAGACAGATCTTCTTTTGTACATGTTTGGGGTCAACATAATCATCTACTCATGCAGAGTCAGGGAGATTGCTGACTATTTTTGTGCTTCCAGAGTGGAGGTGTCCAGTTTAGTCTTTGGAGTTGTGGTTGTAGCACAGGCCTTTGATGTGTGGGAAAAGGACTTGGAACAATCCTTAGCCATATGATCTGCAAGTCCACAGAACATGCATAACTTGTTATTCAAATGGTGCTTGCATTCTTTGGCAGTAAGCTTGCCATCTTTGCCTAACTTGGATAATAAGTTCAGGTTTGGAGTTGTGATAGCGCTCTTGCCCTTAGACTCCTTGGAGTCCTTGAAATCACTGAAGGAGCATGGAGAGAATGAGGATGTGGGGATAGATGACTTGTTGGAGGACTTTGGAGTTGGGGCCTGAGAGGGCTTTACTTGCCAGCTGATCTTGGACTTGTGCTCCCAATAGCACATGTTGATGGCTTGGGCAAGGCAACAAAGTTTGGAGAGGGTGTTGGGCTTTCCAACATGAGAGATTTCATCTTTGATGCAGCTAGGAAGACCATTGTAGAAGTGGTGCAAGAGGAGATCTTCTCTGTAGCCCCAGACTTGCAAAGCAATGCAGTTGAACTCTACCACATATTGGCTGATGTGTTGGTTGTCCTTCATGGACAGATGGTCAAGCTGATGTTCTACATTTCCAATGGGATCATGCAGTCTGAAGTTGGTTTGGAGTTCTAGAATGAACTCCTTGAAGTTGTCCATCCAAAGGGGATGGAGTGTGGGGTCTTCCATCTGGAGGAGGTCCAGTTTGAACCATTCCAGAGCCATGTCCTTCAGGTAGGATTGCACAAAGGTGACTTTGGGGCAATCCATCCTGAATTCCTTCAGGCAGTCTTGGAAGTTCAGTTTGCATTGTACCAGGAAGACCTGGAGTTTTTGAAGATTAGTCCTGTCAAACTGGTTGGGCTCCTGGACTTTGGTTTAGGGGGTAGATTCAGAGGTTGGATGCTGAGTGGAGTAAGTGAGGCCTTGAATGGCACTTGTGAGTTGGACAAGGGTATCTCAGGAAATGAACTCATTCTGGAGTCTGATGGTTGATTATCTTTGGATTCTCCATCAGATGGATCATCTCCAGGGGAGTCTGGATTTCTAGAGGACCACCATTGTTAGGAGGGGTATGGAAGTCAGGTTCTCTGTGGTTGGAGGTCTGACTGGAAAGTGGGGAGGAGTCTTTCATTTCATTGTCCAGTTTGAGCTTGACAATGCATGCTCCCAGAGTTAGGGACAATGGAGCAGCACAGCCTTGTGAAATGGAAGCCAGAGTTCAGTGAGCTGAAAAACTGTGGAATTGGTCAATGAGTTCTGGGCCTTATTGACTGCTACCAAACATGCTGAGTGGGTTGATTCATGGGGATGGAGAAGAGTTTGCATCTAGAGTGTGAGTCTAAGTGTGGGTGGTGCAAGTAGCCATAAGTGGATTCTAGAGCAAGATTGGAGCTTGAATATACAATTAAAAGCTGGGTCAACTCCAGAGCTAACTCCAAAACCTTGGAGTTATGCTAGGGGGCCAGAGCTTGGCTTCACTATGTGTGGTACACCCTGTTATGTGAAGCATACCAAAGGGGCTCTCTTGCAAGAGTCTCTTAATAATCAGGCAATACTCATAAAGAGACCAACAGCTGATCAAGAAAACAGAGTTTCTAAGGATGACTAGGTCTTAGAGGATGAAGGACTACTCAAGATTCACTTGAGTGGGACAGAGAGTAACACAAAAGAATATACTTAGACTGTGTAGCTCAAGTATGAGCTTGACTAATACAAATATGTGATATTTATAGGAATGAAGAAGGTACATGGACCATGGAATTATATAGAAAGAAGGAGAACTTAATGGATACAACTTGGTATGAAAGAACCAAGTTAGGAGCAAGAGTTCAAAGAGATGAACATGGAGAAATTCCCAAGGAAAACAGGGAGGCAAGCAAAGTAGAGAGAAGTGGGGCCAAATAGTAAGAGATAGGCCCTTTATACATGGTAAGATGCCTATCTTCTGTTAGAGAAGAAGGGGAAGAATGAAGTTACAAGTAGTACATGATGAGATAAGAGAAAAACTGTAATATTACCCCATTCACACAGTCAAGCTCCAGGCTTGATAACTAAGCCTCTCTGCTTCCAAGGATCAATTGGCATAGTGGAAAGAGGATCTGAAGATGGTGAGTTGCTGAGATGGGATAGCAGTCTCATATGGACAGTTACTGACCACATGCCCAGACTGAGCACAAGTTTTGCAGTTACAGTGGGGACAGTATCAGTCAAAATGACCCCAGTTGTGACAAAAGTCACATTGAATAGAAAGACATTCATGCTGGAGATGTCCAGGGGCAAAGGTGAAGCAGTGGGGACATTGGTAGAGTTGGCAGTTCTGCTGATAGTGACCATGTTCATTGCATCAAAAGCAAATGGTAGTGCTGGATGTTGGGGAGAGGTGAATGGCATCAGGTCAAGAGAGGACATGAGTAGAAGAGAATAAGACTCAAGTGCCATTAGAGATATAAATATACTCAATGAAGGTAGTGAGAACAAGTATAGTGGACTCAGTGGAGTTCTTGGATTCATCATCAGATGGTTTGGATAAGGCAACAATAGTAGGAGTGGTTGCAGGAGGAGAGGAGGATAGATGATTTGTGGAGTCAAGGGAATGAGGTGGGGAAATGGGTAGTGAGTTTTCTTGGGGTAGAGAGAGAAGGAGGCTATCTAACAAGAGATACTCATGGAGAGACTGTTGATTGTGTGTAATGACTTAGAGGTGATGGAGTTGTTTATAAGAGAATAGGATGGTGGAGATGTGTTGGAGGTTGTGCTCAAGTTTTCAGGTGTTTTCAGAAGAGGGGTATCCTTTTCATGCAGTGAGATAACATCTATTTCGGAAGATCCCCTTGTGAGCAATAAGGGCCTCACCTTCATACTCTTCTTCATTATCTATGATGTCAGGTACAGGAGAGGAGAAGGAGGAAGCATTGTTAGATGTGGTGATTGCACACTTGTAAGTCATGCCTAGCTGAGTCATGCCTAGATGAGTCATGCCTCTCTCATTGTGCCACACTATGGTGTATTGTTGTTATGTACAGTGACTCCAAAAACTGTTCCAATAACTAGCCCCAAACTGGGGCGCGAAGCACCCCGCAATCACCCGTGGGAATAACACCTCGCTTTGGTGAGACCAAACAAAGTACAAACCCTTGGCTACAAATCGGTCCCTGGGTCATGTGATTTGGCTCAGGGGCTGTGGAGATATGCCTATTGTAAATCAGGAACACCATTGGAACAGTTTTTGGACTTCTGATATAAGATATAGGATCTCAACATTGTAAGAGGTTATTTGCTGTTGTTTGGTGCTACAAACAAAGATATACATGTAAACATGTCATCT